>CAMXCT020000113.1:1536500-1664000 GCA_947184155.2 Cladocopium goreaui | reverse complement strand
CTTGGCGCCGCAGTGGTGATTACCACACAGTACATGGGTTTGCTTCACCAAGAAGAATAGAGGCTTGTACCGTGAGATGTCTATTTTGATGGGGAAACGAGGTTCTAAACCAAGGGGATTTTGAGGTACCCCATGGTACCCTATTTTCAGACAAACCCACATGCAGTCCATGCAGAAAAATGATTGGCCCTGTTTAGAGGAACAGAATTGAGCAGTTTCATTGACAACTTTTATATTACCCAAAATGCTGGTGATTGTCAAACTCCCTGGTGGAAATTCCCATCAATCAGCCAATGGATTTTGTCGCGTCCTACTAAAACACCCGGCTTCCCGAATTACGACGTGAGATCTGAGGCAGCGTGTGGCGGAAACATGTGCGGCTGAACCAAGAGTGGAACTAAAGAGCTCATTGAGCATCAAAGCATTGGATGGACAAACGTTTCATATGCAAGTTGATGATGATTCAAAGGTGGAAGATGTGTACAAGCACATTTCAGAGAAGATCAGCCTGCAAGCAGCTAGAAAGTTGCTGCTCACTTCGGGTTGCAGCATCCTGGACAACTCCGAACCGCTGCTGCCACAAGTGCAGAATCAGGAAATCAGTTTCGTCATCCAGCGAATGCATGTATCTGAGGTTTGGCAAAGCTTCCAGACAGCCATGGAAGCCGAGACGACGACAAGACTGACTGCCGCACATTTGAATGCAATAAATGCAATTGTTTCACTGACCTGTGTGCCACAAATCAATCAGAATCCGGCGTGCCTGTCATTGCTGACAGGCCTGCTGACTCTGGCTTTTAGCCATGGGTTCAATGGCAGTTTGGCAAATGTGACACTGCCACCATACCTGCAAACGCTGACATTTGGAGCATCGTTTAATCAGAGTTTGGCAGGTACGACATTGCCAAACAGCTTGCAGACGTTGAGCTTTGGACATGGTTTCAACAAGAGTTTGTCAGGAGTGACACTGCCAAGTGGCCTCAAAACCTTGACGTTTGGAGACAGCTTCAATAAGAGTTTAAGAGGTGTGACGCTTCCAAGCAGCCTGCAGATGTTGACCTTTGGAGATTACTTTAATCAGAGTTTGGCAGGTGTGACATTGCCAAGCAGCCTGCAGACTTTGACCTTTGGATATCGGTTCAACCAGAGCTTAGCACGTGTGACGTTTCCAAGAACCTTGCAAACGTTGACCCTTGGAGTGGAATTCGACAAGAGTTTTGCGCGGGTGATATTGCCGAGCAACCTGCGGAGTTTGGCCTTTGGAGTGGCCTTTAATCAGAGTTTAGCAGATGTAACATTGCCAACAGGCCTGAAGAAGTTGACCTTTGGAAGTTGTTTCGATCAAAGTTTGGAAGGTGTTGCATTGCCAAGCGATCTCCACACGTTGACTTTCGGAGCTTACTTTAATCAGAGTCTGGCAGGTGTGACATTGCCAAGCAACCTGCAGAGTTTGTCCTTTGGAGAACGGTTCAACCAGAGCTTAGCAAGTGTCACATTGCCAAGGAGCCTGCAGACTTTGAAGATTTGCGATGGATTTCGCAAGGTTTTGAAAGGTGTCACATTGCCAAGCAGCTTGGGATTGCAGTTGACCTTTGGTAATTCTGTCAATAAGTCTTTGACGCACGTGTCGTTGCTGAAAAACCTGCAGACGTTGACACTTGGATACTCGTACAATAACACGAGTTTAGCAAACGTGACATTGCCAAGAAGCCTGCAAACGTTGACTTTTGGACATTCGTTCAATCAGAGCTTAGCATGGGTGACATTGCCAAGCAGCCTGCGGACATTGACATTTGGAGATTCGTTCAATCAGAGTTTAGCACGTGTGACATTTCCAATGACCTTGCAGACATTGACCTTTGGAGACAGCTTCAATAAGAGTTTAAGAGGTGTGACGCTTCCAAGCAGCCTGCAGATGTTGACCTTTGGAGATTACTTTAATCAGAGTTTGGCAGGTGTGACATTGCCAAGCAGCCTGCAGACTTTGACCTTTGGAATTTCTTACAATCAGAGTTTAGCAGGTGTCACACTTCCAAGCAGCCTGCAGTCGTTAATCTTCGGATGGAGATTTTGTCATAGTCTAGCAGGTGTGGCACTTCCAAGCAGCCTGCAGACGTTAACCTTTGGTGATTTGTTCAATCAGAATTTCGAAGATGTGACTTTGCCAAGCAGCCTGCAGAGGTTGATTTTTGGATATGCTTCCAGACAAGAATTGGAAGGCGTTCCTGGTGATTTGCGCCAAATCTGCTGGCGTGGATTGTCCATAGACATCTTAGGGGTGTGATTTCATGTACACTACTGTACTGACAGATTTGTCACTCTGCAGCTGTTCAGATATTGGAAACAGAGAGAAGCCATGGTCAACGTGGAAAATGAGTACTGTTTGCACGCGCCACTAGTACCTTAGGAATCTTAAGACCTTGCAATCTTGGCTTTGTTCGAGTCCTGCAATTCTTCTTTTAGGTGGCGATATCAACGATAAGGAGATCCCAAGATACCCAACGATCTCCGCTGGCTAGACCTCCGAACATGTTCAACATGTTGTGCAGGATGAGAGTGGCACTGCCTCATTGGATGAGTTGGATCCTGTGGCCACTGGGATTCAGCTGTTGGATGTTGGCTGGCTTGGGGTTATGATGGCTTTAAAATTTATATGAAAATCTCTTGACAGATTTTTTGGCAACCCCCAAATCGACATCCAGGTTCCATGAATTTGCCCTGGCTCGGTTTGGCTCTTGACAGGCTGACCCAGCATTTGTCCATTTTGCTCCAACGGACCAAGGGGGCGGAAAATTTGGCGCATTTCAAGGCGGGCAACTCAAGATAACTCAAGTTGATGCGCCATCATGATCAGCATGGAGTCCTGGAGACTTGAGCTGAACACAACTGAACCTCTACCAGAGGGAGCAGAAGCTTCCCACTTGGGGCTTGAATTGGAAACTGAGCCTGTGATTTGAGATGAGATGTAAAAAATCGTATGAGTGAACATCACCCCGGTATTGTTTTCCTGGCTGCAGGCTTGGGTGGACAATGAGTTCGGTGGTATTCGCCATGCGTTCCGAAAGATTGACGAGCCTTGACATGTAGGGCCAATGTAGGGTTCCATGGATTTGTCAAAGAAAACACGTCAACCCCAAGTTTTACCCATCCTTCCTGAAGATCCGCAAATATTCAGATTATTTCAGATTCAGATCCATGTCTCGCGAGCAAATACAATTCTATATCAGATGCACTTGTGACTTCACGCGGCGGTGGTACACCATGTCATGGCCATTGGCTATCAAATGCCATGACCAGGAAGACAACACCAAGAACATCTCGGTGAACGAATTCGACAAGGCGTTGAGGACCTACAACTTCCCGCGGAAAACGAAGCATTTGTCACCTGTCACCAGGACTGTCACCACTTGTCACCACCCGTCATCACCTCTGCTTACGCTTGTGGCGACGCATATGTGAGAGATGGGATCCATCTTTACGATTTTTTACGGGGCTCGGGATGTGAATCGATTTGGCTGGTGAGATACCGTTTACTTCATTATATTTCCACTAGTCACTAGACTATGACTATGCTTTAGTACCTGGGGTACAAGTGGAGTCATGACCCATTTGACTTAATATTTTCCAGAAACACCGGTCACTTGTGGTCAATATCTTCATGTTTGATGATATGATGTATCCCTATTCGTCCTGGTATTAATAGTTATAGAATACATGTTCGATAGCCTAAATGCAAGATGGATGGTGCCCAATGAGCCGAATTTTCATTGGAAAATTCTGGAAATTCCTTGGGCAACTAAGGTTCCACATGTTGGACAAGGAACGACGGGTGAAAGGGCGGATGGAATGGTTGGCAATCTGGATTTGGTTACGGTATTTCAAACACTTCAATCATAGAGGGGCTGCTGCAATTGGAGAGAAGGCCTAGCTCAAGAACGAATGGAAAGGAATGAGAGGACTATGTTTGTGCTATTTCTATACGGAAAGATGTTTTAAAAGTCCTACTACTAGCATTTGCTGGCTACACGGGCATGCTTTGTTCAGACTGGCTGCTTTAGATTTCAAGTCTCCCCAAGCCAAATCAACAGCCGACCGTCAGGCGAATAAGACCGCGTCAGGTGTATGATCGTTATAAAGTTATAAACCTGAACCATCCCAAACCCTTCCAGGACGCGAATGGGAAACTGGAAATGGACGATCTCATTTTCTTGGAGATGCTTGGCATTGGATGGAACTGTGTGCTTCAGTCAGCCTTGCGCATTTCGATAGTTCTTTCAATGTTCTTTGAGCACCTGGGAGCAAAGTCGGATAATATCCGATGGTTCTGGAGCTGGCTGATTCTGGTTCAACCTGCGCAAGGAAATGGCAACCCTTAGAGTTTCTGCTCGTATCTCCGGATCACAACGCCAAGCAGGACTGACTCTTCTTGTCGGAACAGTATGGAATTTCCTCAAAATCTTGCGGGAGGTTGTTGAAGCACGGGCATATCCCGAGCTGTTGAAAGATGTTGATGAAACATGGGATGTCCTGCCGTCTAAAATGCCGAAAGTTGAAGTTGTTGGCCTGTGTTCGCCGGGATCTGTTCTGGCTGGGACGGATCCCATCCACAGACATCTTACCGGTGCGTGAAAATCTTTGGTGCACACAGTTTTTCTTTAACTGATGGAACCCCTTGTCCCATAGCCTCTCTTTTTCTTCCTGGATGTAGACTATACTGACTCTAGCAGCATCCACCATTGCACCAGACTTCCAGAATTGTCCAGCCTTGGGGCGATATGCCGGTCAGAATAAACTCATCAAGCCAGAATCATCAGCCCTAGGAGTTCAAGGATTTGCTCCTTGCCGAGTTCTCAGCTTGCAGCTGTTGCCGAACAGCGGCTGATTGATGATCGAGTTTCACCCTTTTCTCAAGCTGAAACAATCCAATTTTTGCTCAGGTGGGTTGTTTGATGAATCCATCATATTCCAGCAAAATGGGCCTACATGTGCGGTACAGGAACCATTTACCGTAGGGAAGTGCAGGAAAACCACAGTCTTTGTTTGGGGGTTTCGGAAACACCCACAGGCAGCATGTAGTGCGTGTGAGGCAAAGATGACGCGGTACTTGAAGGGCTGGAAACGAATTCTGGACAAGGATAACACCAACCGCTGCAACTGGTACGAATTTCAGGCGCGAGATCCTTCACCGCGACTGACAGGAAACCACCAGTTTCTTTTATGCGTCCAACTAGTGAATTTTCCCCCCAAGCCTCAACATGTTTACCCTCTAGTAATTTAACATAGCTATTGAAAATGACCATTAATAGTGGATTTTCCCATTAAAAATGTTGATTTTCAATAGCTATGTTAAATTACGAGAGGGTACCCGTAACCCGTAGTCAATCCTGAAAACTCGTCCAGGACGCCTGCAGGGTCCTGGGCTTCCGTGGCAACATTGGTGGTGCCTGGCGTGCGTTTGATGAAGATCTGTCAGGTCCCGGGTGTCTTCTGGACCTTGAGCCGAAAAAACATGGGGGCATGCCAAGCTATGACAGGGCGATATATCTCGGATTCATGGATGCTCACCTCCAAACATGTTATAATAGGATTATAAGAGGATTAGTTTAATAGGTTAGGTCCCTCCCGAAATATTTCATGGTGAGACTGACACTTGACTGACACTTGAAAGATTTGAAAGGTGGGAATAGCTCATAGCTCACGCCTTCATTAGCCTGGCACCTTGTTTGACTGCCACCTTTCAAGCAGCAACTTGTTCAAGGTCAATGAAACTATGTCCACTGGGAGACTAGGTGAGACTAGGTGATCTGTGGTTGGGTCACTATGCGAATCTTACTGCCCTACCAGTTCAATCCATGCCCATTCGAATCATTGCTGCGAGTCCCACTTTTCTGGGCTGCACCTTGGTTCTCTCTGTTGGATGCCCAATTTTTTTTTTGAGAAAAACAATGGGTGAGTAGGATATATATCACCTGAAGATCCAAGAATTTCCAAGCATTCCGATGTTCCGTGTTATTTTCATTTTTTTCAACTTGGAGTATGCCGATATCTTTTGAAGTTGCTATGCTATAGTTCAGTGTCCCAGTTTCATCCAGTTTCTCCATGGCGGCGCAGGATACATCAGCCTCAAAGAACTGGACGAAAATGCCTCGAAGGTCTTGTTGGGATTTCGCCGCTGGGCCATCGCAGAGTTCCTTGGTTCTGGGTCTAAACCACGCAGTGGAAGTGTTTACATTATGTCTAGCCTGCACCTAGCATTCTCCAGAAGTACTATTCCGAGATATTCCCAGAATCGGTTTAAAGGATCCTCTACAGGAAATCCGAAAGTTGATGGCAAATCCCATTGTTTCATGTTAGTTTCCCCTTAAACCAAGCCATTGAACATATCCCCCCGCCTATTTCATAATATTTCTCCTATAAAGCTCGGTTATTGAGATGCTTGTCATGGTTCCCCCCTGGATTGTCACAGAAACGTTCTTTGCCAGAGTTCAACTTTGCATTATCATATGAAGTTGATTTTTCCGGTAGCTGTTATGTATTTTTATATATTGAGAAGCTGGAAAGTAAACATGGCCAGAATTTCAGAGAACATCGCAAGAATTTGATTGCTTGTTGAGGGCACATTTGGCATTATTCGGGTATATCCGCTTGGGATATCTTGGAATATTGGACAATTCCATTGTATACCACGATATCCGATGCTTGGTTTGACACCGCATAACATATACCATTTGGATCCATTTGGTATCATCAGTTAATATGTTCTATAATGTTGTACATGCATGTACATGCCTTGTAAGTTGATAAATGGGCATGGATAGTTGGGAAATGAAGATCCAATGAAGATCCAGCCTTCGACAAAAACCAGTTGGGTTCCATGACGA
Organism: Cladocopium goreaui; assembly: GCA_947184155.2. NCBI lineage: Eukaryota > Dinophyceae > Suessiales > Symbiodiniaceae > Cladocopium > Cladocopium goreaui. Next base: position 1,657,119 of record CAMXCT020000113.1, on the reverse strand, counting down.
ACCTTCCGAAGGTTCGGCTCGGTACGGCAGCTCTTTACCACCTTTGATAAGGACAAGTCCAATAGCCTCAGTCTCTTGGATGGTCATCATGGAAAGATTCCAAATGATCAGTGCCAAACAAACGGATGGACAATGATGGAAATTGTTTTTGTTATTTCATAGTTCTCATTCCGAATTATGAAGTGATGGGCAATTGGGGATGCAAAAATGATGAAACATGATGAAAAAAGTGGATCGAATTGGCATACGCATTTTTGGAGCATGTTTATGTTTATATTCTTATTCACCAGCCAGAAGAACTGATTTTGCCGCAGATATGCCAATCCCCAAATTGGCAAGACTTTGAGCCAAAACCCTGAACAGAATGATGAAGAGGAGCATAGTGGTGTTGGCCAACAGGAACCTTTTGCTTTTGTTATTTTTTTTGGGTGGACGAGAGAGGCATGTGCCTTGAGTACTCGAGGTTTCTTGGAATGGCGTGGCGCTCTGAAAGTCTATGGCTGCGTGGCTGTAATTTGGGTCTGGGGCTGATATAAAAATTTTATGCACCTACTTTTGAATGGTCAATGATCTTTAGATGGCCAACAATGTTACAGATTTTGACCTAGGACCATTTCAGGCTCTGGTGTCTCCAGTATTAAACGTATAGGTTTCTTGTATCTATATGATATATATAATATATTATATTGCACATTCTTGTATAGTAGAGGGGCTGAGAGAGAGAGAGAGACATATATATATATATACATATTATTATCATATGCACATAGTACGCATCCATATCGGTCTATATGTAGGATTGATTGCTGTGCAACGATTCTTGGGCAAGGAACCCTCTAGACCTCTTCCAAACGAGTCACTTCTGATGGCAGAAGACCCAAAGAAGTAGTTTCCATATTCAGAAACAATACTTCGGGCAAGCAAGATTGTATTATACTGTAATCGAATGTAATCAAATATATCATATTTTTTCTTATATCATGCGTGTATGATGTGCAAATATTCTTTGTACACACCAAGACAAAAACAACAAGTGCTTGGCATTCCAGTTCCTCTGCCAGGCTACGATGGACCCTCAAGGCTGCGCGGCTTTGGGTGTGATAGAGACTAGGTGACTAGACTGTCAGATTCTATAGACAATCGTATGATACGATATTTTGCCAGCAAGAACCATATTTTTTAAAACATATATACTTGTATATATTGAATATATATATTATTGTATTGTCACGGCATGTCTCGCCCAACAGTTAAGTTGAGGCAGATTGGTCTGAAGGCGATATGGAGAGAGAGAGAGAGAGAGATCCAGAACAATCATAACAAAACCATATATTCTATATTATGAGCAATGAAGGGCCACTGAAGATTGGATGTGAAGATCAACAGTGTTCAAAACCTCTGTTGATTGATGATTATAGGGGATCATGATATATACTACCCTATATGCATATATATATATATACACAGTATATACACAAACACAGATATATATATATATACTGTATTAAAAAAATACATACGTTGGGGACAGTCATTATCCATTGTGGCCATCTCTATTGATCAACCAGGATTGAATGGAATGACATGTCATGCTTCGATGCTCAGATGTTGATGGAGCCACGCCTCAGGGAGCTCTTCCAAGCCTTGGATGTTGGTGGAGAGGGCTCTCTGTCTGTCAAGGAGGCAGTGCTGGGACCTGGGAAGTGCCCGGAAAGGTTGCCTCAGGTTGCTGAGAAAAAACAAATAAAACTGGACTTGAGGAGGTTGGAACATATGAGAACAAAAGTATCGTGTTTAACTTGAGGTATATCTACAATCATCATGATAATGAGAACAATCTACCACTACCACTAACAACAGTAATGATAGGTCATTATGAAAATCGTGAGATCATAGACCAATACATTTTGACTTCGGGCCAGGTGGATTTCCTTGATGACTGGAGCCTGGACATGGAGGAGGATGTGACTCCGGCAGCTCGTTCATCTTCAAAATGGCTATCAATTGTTTTGGTTTACTCAACAATTCAATGGCCATTTCAGGACCTAAATTGGAGGTATTTACCATATAAAGGGCCTATAATATCAGACCCACGTATATAAGGACTATCCCCACAAAATATAGCCTTACATGAAATTCCCATTGAACAATGGAAAGCATGGTGGTTTGTGAAAGAGGGCTTGGTTCTACTCCACTTTTGTGGGATTTTTTCACATCACCAATCGCAATATCTGTTGGAGATGAAATATCGCCAAGGGTGATGTTCAATTAGGACATGTATCAACGCCTGTAAAAGCAACTATGATTGGGAGAGAATGGGGATGATAAGCAAACCAAAAAAACAGCTGCCTCCCACAATAATAGATGTCAATTCATGTCAGTGAAGCATTCAAAAAAGTTGCTGTTTGTGATTAATAACCATATTCATCAACTCGTCGTGTTTAGGGGTGACTAAATCCCCATGATGGATGTCGTTGCTTTGTCCCTTCTGAAATTGATGTGGCATGGGGCATGCACCAAAAAATCAATTCTGAATCCAGACACTTTATGTTAACCAGATTGCCATGTTTGGGGTTCCACGTGTTTTCACATTCCCTGACATCACGTTTTTCATATGCCACGTTGGGTTTTTCATATGGCACAATCTGAGGCACTTTCGACCCAAGACTCAGCCACCAGACCTGCGCTATCACCACGGCCTTCCTCGGTTGGCGTCTCCAGCGAACAGCGTGTGAGCTATGCGCGACGGGCTTCGATGCAGACCACAGTGCGCCGGCCACGGGATCATCGTGGTGCTCCGCAGCGGAGCAAACCCAGCTGGGGTTTTTCCAAATGTGCAGCATGGGTAACCGATGTAACCGGGTAATGTATCAGATGATATCAGATGATTAGTTTAGGCATTGTGTTTTTCTAAAGATCCTAGGCGTACAATCATCAGGTACATTCCGGCACTATCCAAGTGCTGCGTAAGAATCCCAAAGATTGCAAACTAAGCTTCCTTTTTTTTTCTCTCCATGGGTGGAAGAACTTGGGTCCTGAAGCTTCCCCGGTCAGTGACGATTCAAAACCAAAAATTCCTGGAAATCCCATAGTTTGGTCCGGTGAATGGCTGAATGGCTCAGCCATAAACTCTTGGAATGACATCATATAATATATGAATGATTATGAATGTATCCAAAAATAACAGGGCTGCTCTCTGGCTGCTCCAAGAATTCAATGCTTGATCATCATTTTCCAACTAACATAGCTAGCTTGGTTGTAGCCTCATTTTTCAGACAACCCCTTACGTCATCTCCCAAGCACATTCCAGGTGAAGTCAAGGGCCGTGAAGTTGTTGGATAAATGGATGAATCCCAGTCCCACCACCAAGGAGGTGAGGCTTTCGGTTGGATCTTGGACAGGGATAGACACAGTGTTCGGATGTATATATTATGAAGGATATTGCGCATATCATATGATCTCACATAAGAAAATGATGTGTGTGTGCGCGTGTTGGCAATATGTGCACTATAATTCGCATAGCGTGTATGAATATGAGTGTACTTTTATTGATGCTGTTATTCTTGACGTACCAAGATTATGAGATGGTGCAAGGCAGTGCAAGGTTGCTCGTACTTCCCAGTGTTTGACACGGAAGAAAATCGCAGCAAATGTCACTTTTGCCGACGCAAAGTGATGCATACTCCAGTCCGATGCTAGCTTAGCTCGCCAGAGAGCCAGTAACTATGGCAGCTAGTAGAATGTGTACTGGGATGTGCATCCCAGCTAGTAAGTGGGCTATATTACATCCTGGGAAATATGATAGTTATCTATGATACAAGCCATCTATAACGCACATGTATTTGGGTTAAGTTATGATTATCACTCGCTAACTGGGATTCGCCCCCAGGTAGTGGTATTTTTTTTACGACAACTGCCAATCTCAAGGATCGCCCTTTTCCAAAGGTCTGAAAACTTTATAACTGCTCCCTCATGACAAGGCCTATGTCTAGCGCGGTCCCATGTTACCCTATCGATGCTAATTAACGACTCGATACTTGAACTTAGTGATGATCCGTGCTCAGTAGTTTTTTATAGATTTTTGTATTATATATAGAGTTCATAATGTATTCATAATACATCATAATTCTACGCCATACAATTCATCGGGATTGCAGTATTTTGTCAGCGTACCTAGAGTTAATTCTGAATATTTCAAAGTATAATCTAATTACCCCTCCACGATTTTGTTTCCTAAACGTACTTAAATTTACCAAACATGATCCCGGCAAAGTCCTGTAAAGTTCTACAATCATCCTCCCATCAGTTTTATCCTTCAAAACATGGGTGTGAACTCCACTCATCCCATCCTCCCATCCTCCCTCCACCGCCAGAACGACAGCTCCAGTAGCTCAGAAGATGAGAGCCCTCAACATGTGGCGCATCGCTGGAAACCGCGGACGCCGATGGAGGTCATCCGCTTGGTATCTTGGTGTCGTCTTTGTCAAAACCTGGGCCTGCTACATTTCTTTTTAAAGGCGTAGCTTGGGTAATTGTGTATGTTGATATATATCCCCATGGATCCAAGTACCTTCCTAGGAAGTGTTTGGGTATGATTTAGGGGGTTAAGTACCTTCTGAGACAGTGTTTGGATCCATACAATAGGGTATATATTATATATATATATATTATATATATTTATACATTGTTGATTCCCTGCAGTGGATGAATTTTGCTGGTGCCAAGCACCAGCGGCCAAGGGGATCGGCTGGAGCTGAATTACCCGTCCAGTTTCGGGCGATTTCCGTATGTCGGGGGTAGTTTCAGCTGTTGAGAATGTGGAGGAATCTATCACACCACTCATAGGGATGCTGATTTCTTGGGGGTTTAGCATGAATTTAGACAAATATGGCAATTTTTTTTAAGGCATTGATCTGTGCCGTATTGTTTTCCTTTTTCCGCCGCTTTCCAGGTAATTAAAATCTAAATCTTACTTAAAATACTAAAAGTGGTGGTTACTCTGCACAAATCCTACTAAACCAGTTGTGAGGTGCCATTCTAAATGAGTGGTAATTTCCAGAAGTTCTATATCTTTTTTGTGGCTTACTATGCTACACATTGCTACACACATATATTTTCAGCACAACTCACAGAACCCCCGTGATTTCCCGGCCCACCTCGGTCCCTGCGGGCCACCTAAGGCGCAAAAAGTTGTGCCCAGGAAGATGCCAAGGTACCAGAGATCCCAGGAGGATTTCTGGTGGATATCATGGATATAGTCCCATCATGTCCCATCCTCATTAATAAAGCACCCTTCCAGAAACCATGGTTTTGTCATGGCATTTCCATGGAATTTAATTAAACATGTTTGGGACCATAGAATGGGGATGAATGGGGTGTTTAATATCAGGTGGATGGGATTATTCACATGTACATTAATTATTATATAGAAGTCCCTATATAGATGAAAGGCTCGTCCATGACAGGTATTGCATGGTGGACGGTTCTGTTGTCGAGCGAGAGGCCAGTGCCCGGGGGAAGCTCGGGGGTCACTGAGTGGACTGATGGCCATTCGTCACACAGTCTAACTGGCGTGTCGCATCTTGTCACATTGAGCTGCAAGCGCTTCAGACGTGTTGAAAAAAACTTATTGAAACATTGGGTAACCCTTTCCGAGGTATGACAAGATAGAAGCAGACAGCTTCAAATCCTGGAACCCTGGTGCTCTGTGTATTTCCCTTGGAATGTCGACCCCCAACAGACCAAGATTCGTGTTTTTGGCAGCTCTACGCGGAAAAACAAGCCACGGCTCCAGGACTCGAAGTCGGTCACCACGTTGAAACCCGAGGAACTGCAGGAACTCACAGCGCCTTCCCTGGCGCGCTCAGAGGCTGGGGGCTGGTGTAAAATGTGCATTGGTTGGTGGAAAATTCTGAGTAAATGGACATGTAAATGGAAAACGCATGGAATATCAGAGGAACATAGACGAACATGATGCATTTTTCCTGAAGATTGGCACATGGGATGCTATTCTTTGCAGGTGGTGCTTGCTGTGCAGAAGGATTTGTCTGCCTTCAATTTCAGCATGGATACGAACGATGCCACATGGCAGCAAGTTTTTTTTTGCACCTAAATCCCCTGTGATTCATCACACTTTGCTGGTTCATCAGTTGTTATAGTGTTTATATTATATAGTGTATATATTATATATATATATGATTTATATATATGCATATATAATCACACACACATGTATATATATATATATAATATATATATATGTATATACACATATATACCCACTTGTGATATCTTGTGATTACACTTGAGTCATCTTGAGATCTCTTGAGTCCACTTCGGCACTTCGGCACCCAGCCCCAGCACGCAGCCCAGGCAGACGATTCCTGGGCGGAACGCTTGAGTCGCCACTATCTTTCGAAGGCAGCGTGCTGTGCTTGTGATGTGCCCTTCTGCAATCCAACCTGCCAATAGAAAATCATCCCCATGACTTAACTTTTGTATTGGAGGGGGGGTGTACCCTCATTCCATCATTATACAGGCTGAACTCTTGGAGAGGGTGATGGAGAGAGAGAGAGAGAGATAGATTATTTTTTTATGTTTAATTTGTATATCCCTAAGAATCATTGGCACCTGGTATTGAGATACCCGTATCTCTGAGTGAGGGGTCGGTACCTCGAACCTCTGAGGGAGGGGTCGGGGCCCTCGGGGAACATAGGCCGAGGTACCGAGGTACCAAAAACTGATAAAAACTGATTGACAATTAATTTGTTCATACGTGTTCAAAACATGCTCAATATGATCAATGGACATGCCCGTCATAAACTACACAAGTTTGACATTTTTTTGTGCATTTTCATCTTGTTATCTGTTTTGCAGTGCAGCCAGGAACCACCAGTGCATCACAGAAATTGTCAGGAGAGATTTTTGGCGTGAAATGTTTAATAGGTATAATATATATATATATACAACAAATATTACCAAATGTTGTCTAGTACATGCTGCTTAGGCTTAATTATACATATATAATCCAGACAAACAGGCCGGCTCTTCAGCCAAAATTCTTTGTGGAACACCCCTTTGAATTGTTTGTCCCAGCAGTTTTTTTGTTGGTCGAAAATTAAAACCGCAATCAAACAAGTCGCACAGAGCAATGCACGGATCTAGCCCATGTGGGGCTACAGAAGGCAACAAATGCCAGGTAGATTCTATATTTCAAAATATTCCAGCGTTTGTTTTCAAATGAACGACATTTACAAGGGAATTCGACAGTAATTTTCTATATATGATGCTATTTTATTTGCCTCGGCTTAGCGACATCTTGTGTGAGGCAATCCTAAAAAGAACAATCAACCAACAAGATGCACTGATGAAGCTAACGAAAAAAAACAACACCAAGTGTTTGAAGGATTGAAACCTTGCACTGATATATACAATTATATACATATATTGCGCAAGTCAAATCCAAAAGCGTACGCGCACATATACTGTACGGAAAAGTACGCCCATGTACGCCCATTTGGCTCCGTATCAAAGCCTAGATTAGATGGCATATGCATCCTAGTGGAAACTTAGTAGATTTCGTCTTAATGCATGTAACGGATGATTTCTAAACTCCTTTTCAAGCATGTAGCAGTCACACAAGTCAGGTATTGCCCACATTGTTCCAGAAAGGGGAAGCATGTTTTGACTATAGGGAAATATCATCAGGGACTGCGACCTCGCGGCTCCAAATTATATAGGAACTGAATGCATCCAAAGATTGGTAATTTCAGCCATGAATATGAGTCCTGATTCCAAAAGGATAGCAGCAAAGGTCCAAAACGAGCACAAAGGATATCCACAGGAAGGTATCCAAAAGGAACCCCAAAGTGAACAACAAGGTCCAAGAAAACCAAAGGAATAGATATGCATATAAAACGGACAAATCAAAATTCAAATCAAGGAAACATGTACAGTAAAGATGAAGATAGAGAAACAAACAAAATAAACAGGGAAAGCACATGTTAACGAATCAATCACATATTAGGGGAACTGAATGGGTTCAATAGCTGGCTGGGAAGCAACGTACAAGTTGATCCTAGTCTTGTGCCAGGTCATCCCAGTTTTCGAACTCTACCTCTAAAACCCATGGTTCAGACCAACACCGGAGTAGTTTCGCCCTGGGAGTTTCAACAATTTAGTATTTAGGTAGCTCTATTTCATGCAACATTGCGGCGTTTCATGTGAGAGCACATAGGATTTCGTAAATCGTCGGAACCCATCAGAAACCCATCGGAACCGGAAACCCATCAGAAACCCGTCGGGAACCTGGTCGGGAACCCGTCGGAAACCCGTCGGAAACCCGTCGGAAACTCGTCGGAAACCCGTCGGAAACACTTACATGGGCCCTCAAATCAGGAGCTTTTGAGGTACCGCCGTCGGAAACCCGTCGGAAACATTTGGAGGGCCAATCCTAGCAGGGTTCGGTATGGCTCAGCCACATAACATTTAGCCATATTTAGCCAATCCAATCCAGTATGTTCAACATTATCCCCCAGGCAGGGTGACAAATCAAATGCGGCATGCAATCTTTAAGAAAATCCATGAATAGATTCATTGTCTTTGTTCCAACTGTTAGTGGGTCCTGTTTAGCGACATGGTATGTGAGAGATATCGATTCAGCAATAAACAAATACAGGACTTTGTCACAAAAACGTGCTTGAAACACCTTGTCCTTTGTCAATACGGAACCATGAGCCGCATTGCGCATCAGCAACACATGCTTACAGTTTTGCTTAGGAATGACCGGGACTACGTAAAAGAAATATGATGTATTTGATTGTATTTGTATTTGTTAAAAGCAGCCTGAAGAACAGCAGGATCCAGCCCACACTGGTACTGGAGGTTGATGAAAGGCATGGATGAGTAAGCAGGGGTTGACCCATTGTTCCCCCTGGTAGGCTAATCTACAAAGTAGAATACTGTATAGAACTTGTGCAAGAAATGCTTTCAGCCTTACCTTACTGATATCATTTGTGAAGAGTGAAGTCATTATCAAAATGAGCAACCAAGTAAATAGCCTACCAAATGTTTGCAAATGTGAAGGAACACAGAAGCCATACAGCCCTCAAAGAAGCCTGCCTGTATACAAGCATATCGCAAATTGAAAGCACTGTTTTTGTTGGCAAATATTGACTACATCAAAAGGTGAGTATACATTCAGAAAAACGGTGACCTCGGCTCGTCCCAGTGGGCTTGGCCGTAAAGATTTGCAGTTTTGAAGCGCTTTCTGTAGTTGTTTGTTTCTTGGATGCAAAAATTGCCTGTAATACTATAAGTTAATATCAAAGATACACTTGCAAAAAGCGTGCGCGAGTCCAGGCCACAATCTTGGGATAGTAATTATCGGCGGCAGATAGACAGGACGGGTCAGCTTGACAAATATAATGGTCTTTCACCCTTGGCTCACAAGCACCCAGCCCGATGACATCTAAAGGGAAACAAATGTAAAACAACTGAAATCCAGAGCCATCCAGCCGGAATTGAAAAGCAACGTGCTTTTGAAACAGCAGTGACGCTACAAGACATAGACACGCACAACAAAAGCAAAAACAACCAATCAACAGCCCAAAAGAAGCGGGACAGGAATGAATATGAGAGCCAAACAAAATAAGGAAAAACACCTACTGTAGGAGATTCAGTCAATAGCAGTCGGGAAGGATAATAAAACAACATGTGCATAAGATGTATCTTTGACCAATCCCAAATGATCTTTAAGCATTGCCAGAGTCGCCCCTGTAACCTCTGGAACCCTACCAATAGGTCAAATAGGTTGGAGGGAAGCCGGGAAATACCAAATGATAGCCAATTTGATTCTTTACTTACTTCATCATGGCAGTTGTGATCAGGTGCGGAGAACAAGCCGCACCTCTCAACCAGCTGATTTCTGACCCCTAGATGCTACAGAGCTTCACAATCTAACAGCTGAAGGGTTCCTTCGTCTTATCCTCAACCATTGTCGAATATCCTGTCATATTTCGGGGGCGCAACGGTTGAATCAAAAGGGATAGATAGTTTGGAACCCTTGTGAGATCTGGTTAGCATGTTGGGACCTCGGGGAGTGCTCCCCGAGGTCCCGAACGCTTACGAGAGCCCCAATCAAGTTGGGATGGTTAGGGATTTATATTTTATAAATGTTTGAAATTGTGCGACTAGAATATTTCGGAAATCGGCAACACAATGATTAGTTGCCTATGATACAACATATTTTCCCATTGCAAGGTGGTATTGTGTTGATCTTGGGCAGTGATGGGAAATTGTCGGACAAACTTAATGTTTTACGCATTAAACAACTATTCATTATTTATTTCTCTATGTATATATTTTTATATATCAATATAATGCCTGTGTATTTACAAATTATAAAAAAGTAGTTTTGGCATGTTTTTTCCCCGCCTGGATGATTTGGACCCAGAGAGTCACCTGCCAGACGTTGGACCTGGAGCAAGTGAGCCCCAGCCGTGCAGCCACAGCACCTGCAAGGTCAGCCAGGCCGGCCGGCGTACGACTGAACCCGTAGGAGTTCCTTGGGTGCTTAATGATGTGGTTAATCAGAGTATATCAGAGTTATAATGGTTGAAAATATGATGCTTAATAACATGATGGGTGGTTTATAATGGTTACTAATGGTGAATAATATGGATGTTTTCTCCTATCTATCTATTGGAATTGGTTAATAAGTGCTAATCAGATGGATGTTTTCTCCTATCTATGTTGGAATTAGATGATGGATGATGATAGAACAAATGGCAGGACCTTCTATATGTTGGGGTAGATTTCCACTTAAATACATTAAATAAATCTATCCACTTTAAATCCAACAGCATAAAACCCGAAAGCAGCTGTTTGGAAGATGATTCGGCTTTCATTGGTGAAGTAACAGCTGCATGCAGGAAGATGAACCTCCTCCTAAGTGTGAGGCTACCACGTGCCAACACCCTTTTTCCAGAGGTCACCCTTATACGTTCCTGGTAGTGAAGAGTACGCCGCAGCATGTCCGGCTACAGGGTGCATCCTGCCTCTGGACCATCCAGAATGGCGTCTTCAAGAGGCTTCCGTGTGAAGGCGCGGGTTGGCCAGGCTTGGCAGAGAAAAGGGGCCTGGAGAGTCAGACTTTGACCAGCTCTTTGGTGAGGCCAAGAAAGGGAAAAAGACCAAGGCGCCTCCATCATTGGATCAACTGCTTTCTACAGCAAAGTGTGGCCCTGCGTCTTGGACAGAAGAGGGAAATGGGGAAAAATAGGTAGTGCAAGAAGAAAAGCCGTTGAGGTGCAGCTATTTGGGTTGTATTTGATTATTGCGACACCCACATTTGGTGGTACTTTTTGGGTTCCGGAATCTGAGAACGGTGAACATGACTGGATGTTGGACGCGCAACTTGTGAAATCTGTCCGCGCGTCAGTTTGGATGCAAAAGGCTGGCGTAGGCTGCACCATTTGGTACCTTTACCATTCTCCGCCAATCCATAAGGCTCAGCTATCATCAATGCTGTTGAAAGATCGTGGCATGCTTGGCCGCATTATGCTGCATTGCTGAGGGCCGGGTTTGGCTATGACATGCTATGACCAAAGACAAGGATGGTGGGAATTCCGCAATGAAAGCAAGCTTTTTTCACACAACAATGGCTAGAGCTTTAGAAAAAAATGGCTAGATGGCTAGACAAGCAGACCACAGGCATATTGCAGCTTTTCCACTGGCCTGCAGGCAAAGTAGGCTCCTGTGGGGCCAGCCGAAACATCAAGATCAGCTAATGCCCAGGGTGGACAATGTCGACCCTGGACGGGAGAACGCCCTGGGGTGTTTTGCTTGGGGCGTTCCAATATAGCCTAACATGGCCATAGATATTGCTTCTTGACATATACCCTCTGGTAAACTAACATAGCTATTGAAAATGGCCATTTATAGTTGATATTCCCATAAAAAATGGTGATTTTCCATAGTTATGTTAGTTTACCAGAGGGTACCTATATCAAAATATAATACAGAATGGGTCTGTTTCAGAATCGGGCATCCCCCTGCGAGTTTGATTGGGAGAATGATGATCAACTATTAGGTTTTGGTGTACCCTAAGTTTCAGATAAACCCATTATTATTATTAAGTTATTTTATTATTACAGTACTGGTACTATTATTATTATTAACTATTTTTATTATATACATACATATACACACATTTATATACGCATACAAATATATCCATTGTATATTGAAATGGTGTCCAGGGTCGACATGCAATCCCGAACTTGTACAAAGAGCCGCCCCCCCCGGCGCCACGCCTGAAGGGCCAAAGGTGCGCCGGAGGATGCCAAACCCAGCGAGGCAAAAGAAACGCCTTCCTGGCAGCACAACAGAAAGCGTTCCAATTCTTGTTTGCAGAAACAAGTTGCAAGAATGGGGTTCAAGGAAGTACATTCTCTTGGCGTAGTGTCCTATTTTTCAGTTTAGATAATTTTTGCCAGTGGACTGGAATTGGAAGGGTGCAAAGATGCCAGCGGCTGCCAGTGGTCTTTCTGCTTGAACAACTTAGCCGCGCCACCATTGATAAAATCAGGACCCACGAACTGGCCCCTCATGCAATAAGAATGCCTATGATTTTTACCTGAAGAACTCACCAGTTGGAATGAGACACAAGTATGCAGATCTCTTTACAAACGCATATGATATGTGTTTTTACTTGCGTATATAGTTACGCTACACTAAACTAAACTACACTAATTACACTACAACTACAACAACTACAACAACTACTACTACCACAGCTACAACAACAATATCAACTACACCACATTACACTACACTGCACTAATTACACTGCAGCATACTACAACTACAAATGCAAATGCAACTACAACTACACTCATTACACAACACTGAACTACACTACACTAATTACATTACATTACACTAAAACAACAACTACAACTGCAGCTGCAGCTACAATTGTAACTACCGCTAAATTGCACTGCACGACGCTGCATTAATTACACTACACCGCGCAACAACTACAACTACACTACCTGACACTGCACTACACTAGACTACACTACACTATACCACACTACAGCACACAACGCTACAGTACACTACAATACACTACACTAACTACACCACACCACAACAACAACTACAAGTGCAACTGCACTACACTTATTACACATCACAGCTACAAGTCCACTACACCACACTACAACTACAACTACAACTACAACTACAACTACAGCTGCACTACACTGTGGGTGAGGTGACCACTGCAACCATTGCAACCTCCCCAAAAGCACAACTTCAACCACCTTTTGGTTCATCAGTGGATTCGCCCTGCCATCCGTGATTCACAACAACCAACCTCTCCTATAGGTTTCCTATTTTGGAAACTTCCGCCACCGCACTGTGCGGTACTACTGGTGCCAGTATCAAATTATCAGTCCAGGTCCATCCATAGATCTCAGGCGACCTTCCAGCCCCTTGGCGCAGCGCCTGCGGAGCTTACGCAAGAAAGGAAGCTGGAAGGAGGCTATCGGTCCAAGAGATGAATTGGGTGATCAGGGCCGCAAGGGAATTTTTGTATATTTTACTGTATGTTGCACTGTATATATGAAGATCTATGAGGATGTGTATGAACAATATATATAATTAATTATATATATATATATACATATATATATATATATGGATGAATTATAACTCACCGTGACGTCACTGGAATGATGGTTAGTGAGGGGATCATCTCCAAATGGCCTTATTGCAGCTATGTTCAGGTTTTTGAATAATTAATTGTATGATATATTTTATTGGCGGTGATGTTTATGTACTCTATATATATATATACACATATGTACGATAGATAGATAGATAGATGGATAGATAGATAGATAGATAGACAGACAGATAGATAGATAGATAGAATTAGATAGACAGATAGACAGACAGACAGATAGATAGTATATAGATATTAGTTGTATATTCATACATGCTAGGTTTGTGATTTGACATATGACTTTACATGTGCATTTATGACTTGTATATGCTCATAGTGCATGGTAACGAGGCCTAGCTGGTCCAGGTGCCAGTCCCCGCAAAGGCCATAGAGCTTTGGCAAGATGCAGATGAGGACCTGGAAGCTGCAGCATGCGCAGAGGTGCCACGAGTTGTTTGCCGCCAGGGAATCTTTGATGAGTTACAGATGTGTGATGACTAGAGGGTACAGTAGTTGAGGATACTGTGGATGGAAGAAATCCCAAGAAGTCCTGCACCACCTTGGATGGTCGAAACCTTAGAAATATTAGGAGAAAGATGGATAAAGATAAACCACCTATCAACTGGTGCTGGATTTTTTCCATCCACCGGGTTCTGATTCCAGTTGGCACCGACCTTCCAGGTGCTAGGCGCCATGGCGCGTACTGGAGCGGTGGAGGTGGGCAGTTGGAACCCGTGGAACCCTTGGAACCGTTGGAACTGGGTGGTGGTGGGAAACCTTAACAGCCTTAGCCAATCATAAGTCTGATCCATATGGGATAAGTGGGATAAATCCTAGAATCTTGCTGTGTGAGGTATTGTCAAGTCACAAGATGGCCATCGGTGGAATTCGGGGTACCCTATTTTCAGACAGACCCACATGGCATGACCTCCCCAGGGATGATGGTCCTCCATGACTACCCCTAGGTGCTATGTGGGGGATCAATGCACTCCCAGCCAGTCATGATCAATGTGTCAATTGTTTGGAACATATACCACTAAAATGAACTAAAGCTAAAGCAGTCAGACCCACTAGCACAGTAGCACATTGAATTGAACTCGCGCACGCAAAATATTCGTTCATCCCGCATCGATCATCCAATCTTTGCCCGCCAGGCAGCTCAGCTGCTGCGGCGGATGCATCGGAACAGCATGGAGTGCGGATGCCTGGGACATGGGGATGGTGACACTGGGGATGTCAGGGCCCCCCCCCTTTGAACAAGCTAGTGATTTTAAGATTGTTATAGATGTTTAAGTATCTTAAACCATCCAAGTTGAGTATACTTAAATGACAACGAGTTTGAAATTCGTGTTGATAACATTTGATAACTAACTAAGAGGACCTAAGAGGTGGGTTTATTTGGGAGGTATACTGCGATGCCAAGCCTGTTTGGGCTGTAACCGCTCTGCCTGGCTGAGGCAGGTTTCGGGCCCACTATTTGCCCAAATCGGGATCTCAATCAACATAGGAAACACCCTTTTTAGATCCCTGCAGTATAACAATCAGATAGAGATGAGCTTTTATGGTTTCCCCATGTTTCCCCGGGAAATGCACTAAGAAATGGTGGCTGTTGCTTTCTGCACCTTGGTTTACTGAAGTGAAGGCTGCCCTGCGCGGACGAGGCCTGATGAGCTGGGCATTGGCCGAGCCATTGCGGCGTGTGTCGCCGGTGGCGCATGGGTTGGGGATCCCAGCTGCGATGGAACGCCGCCCTGGGAAAAATGGGGCCCGATGGAAAGGGGGTACCAACCAGCAGGAAGACCAAACATGGCAAATGGTAAATCCCTTATAAATGGAGGTTTGGTTTATTTTGGCTCCCTTCATATGTACTGTAATTACAAGGGCACCTCACCATATGAGTGGCTGAAAACCTTTTTTTCGGACAAGGTGGGCCCCTCTATATATGAAAGTGATTTGTTTCAACCCTCTCCGGTAAACTATGCCATGGGAAACAAACCATTTGATATTATTTGGAGGGTTTTATACCAACTATTTCTGGCGAAATTGGGGATGCTTTGTGGCTATGGGTTTTCTACATTATATCCATATCCCCAATTCCCATTATATCATTTCCCACAAGATGTTTGGTTTAATCCCCAATGATGGGTGTTTTCAACCCATTAGCATACATGATTTTCCGTACCCCCACCTGACAGACCCTGAGAATAGCCTAGTTTCACGCAGGAAGAAGCCATCAAACTTCTGATGGAGGTGGAGATTTGGCTCCTTGGATGCTGATTTGCCCATAGACCTGCGGATTTTGAGTGGCAAAAAATGGTTCAAGATGATTCAACCAACCCCAAAATTGGATTTCACATGATTTCACCAAGCCAAAAAAGGCATTGAACATACTGTAATTCAACCAACTCAAACATTGGATTCAACAAGATTCAACATGCTTTCAACATGATTTGGCGAGGAGGTATGGAGGTTTAAGCCACCGAGAATCGCAATTCGATAGATGGTACCATTGCCTATTGATCCAATGAGCACAGCAACATGTTGGCATACATGTTCTAATTTTTGTTCAGCATGCACTCACGCTTTGGACATATCAACCTACCGATGAAATCCGATGAACATAATATATATATATATGTACAGTACTGTATATATATATATATTAATTAATATGTTTTAAACCATAGATCCATTGCAGATGAATATCTATTTATAAATACTATATGCATTAGTAGGTACCATTGCAAATGAATAGAACAAGTGTATCTACTCGTACCTTGGTGCCAATCCCCAAGGCGTTGCCAGCCCAACGCCATCGCCTACAATTCGGCCCTGGGCGCCTGCGGCCGCGCGCGCAGTGCAGAAACGGCACTGGAGCTGTTGAAGCGCATGGATCGGCAGCAGGCGCCCCCCATTGGGGGTTAAGACATCAAACGTGGGGATTGAAGCAGGTCAACAATCAAATCTGGGGGAAATTAGCATGAAACATGAGGGTTTTTATGATGTTTTATATGTAAATATAGACGTTTGTCTTGGCCAGAAATGGAAATAAATTCCTACTTCCATTTTTAATAGGAACATGATGATAAATTGGCTATCGCGCTATGAGGTGCAGGGTGCAGGTTGGCTTTCCCCAAAGAAATCAGACAACAAAATTCTCAACAAATTCTCACCACCCTTTGTGTGGAGAAATCCTCCCTGAAATTCTTAATTTTCTGGTGGTTCCAAGCATTTTTGATTTGAGATGATGATCCCCATCCACTCCTATTCTTCAGAGTGGTCCAGCCAGTTGAACATGTTGAATGATTTTGTTTTGAAAGAAGAGTCCTCCAGGAGCTTTGAAGATCTTTGAACCATCGCAAGGTCGATGCTGTCAGAGCTGTCAGAAGAGATGTTCCACCTTTCCACTGCTACCACGTCATTTAGGCTTCCACATTCAACAGTTTGGTCAAACTTAGGGACCAGATTGAGAAAAAGATCCATGCTATGATCATCTATTCAATCCAGTCTATTCTGTTCATTCCGATCTTTGACCCATACCCGCTTTAGTTTTTTCTTCTCAATCATCTGATCATATTGCACCGCCCGCAGATCTCCCGTACCGCTCGCACCTACGGAGCGGTCATTGGTGCGTGTGGCCGTGGGCATTCGTGGGAGAGCGCCATAGGCTGCGGGCAATGTGGGGATGGTGCTTGGTTAGCAGATAATGCCTCCTGATCTTTCCTGTGTGGTGGGATTTGTGTTTGAATTTTCGCTGCCAAAATCTGGCAAAATTATATAGAAGACGGTTTGGATCAAAATTTGATGATATCTCATTTTGAGATATTTTGAGGCCGCAGCTGATGATGGTACTGTAGGTCAAAGCACTGAGAAGGAAGCTAGAGAGCTACTCGCGGAGTGGATCTCGATTTGGCAAGAGGTATTTGGCTGATAAGTTTGAGCTTCCACCTTCCACTGTCTGACAGAGTTGGATTTGTTTTAGCCAAAGGCTACCCACCTCGAAGATCCACATTGGGTGACAACTCGTGGAGAGAAGGGATTTAGGGGCTCCCCAGTCTGCACAAGGCTTGCTCGAGGAGATGTTGCTTGGCTACAAGATTTTGCTTGTGACTGCTGGGCCTCCTTTCTGTCAGCTGCAGTGGGGCCATAGGCCGTAGATGGCCGTAGCATCTAAGTAAGATCCACCAGTGAGCCTTCACACTCAACAATGCAAGGCGCTCTGCTGGAGGCACCGGGATTGGGCACACAACAAGCAGCCCCAGGTGTGCCTAGATTCGTACCAGATGTATGCTGATAATTTCAAAAATGTGGGAAGGTGATGGAAGGTGAAAGTTCACAGTCTCGCGAATTTGTACAGTTTTGCTCCGAGCATGTGGCAGTGCAGGGCTGAGTTGTTTGCAACTTCGCATTTGAAGAACGGTATTGCAAATGATGGTATGCCAAACCCACCCCAAAGCCGTTTTTTAGAACACTGCATGTATGCCCATGTATCATATATCAAACATATATCAACCATAATTATAAAATTATATCATAATCATAATCTAAAAGCATAGCAATACATAGTAACTAGTGTAATACTTTATCAATATGTCCCATATGACTGTTATTCACCGCTTGATTTTTGCAGATCAAACGCTGCAGGTGCTGATGCCGTGGCACATGCAGCAGCCGTCTCAGCCTGCGCGAGGGCCATTGCGTGGCGCCAAGCGCTGGCGCTGTTCAGGCGAGGATCCTGGAAATTTGTCGATTTTTGTGGGAAAATGTGGGGAAATATTTGGAAACTATGGGAAATGATCCGAAAATACATGGGAAAATCATCTATAAATCCATTCGCTTAAGGCTTAATAATATATTATAGTTAATATGGGATATTACCGATATAGCAGTCATTAAACATATTTGTGGAAAATGACTCGTTTGTAAATTCTTAGTGGAAACCACCTATAAATTCAATGCAGATAATCAAACATGGCTAGGTGGGAAATCCCCGAACTCAATGGAGCTTATAGCTGGGAAATCATCGAACTAAATGCAGGATTTTCCAGCAAGCAATGTTTGATTTTCAAGAAGGGAACTGGAACAAAAACTGACTTTATTCCAGTTATAACAGGCCACAACAAACTTACCTACTGTAATCTTACCTAGCATTACTTAACCATGTGCTAAATTTGACGATCATGGAAACATGCATGGCCTCAGCCAGCCAGAGTTGATCAGATTCCATCAGTGAAACACATCCGGAAGCAACTTTTAGTGGGCTTTCAGACTTGCAACTTGGAGTGAGAGTGAGAGGTTTGAGCAAATCATGTACCGTATTCACTACCTACCTACCTAGATAGATGGATGGATGGATGGATAGATATATATTTACCATAAACTCTAGCACTAGTTTTGTACTGAGCCGACCTTAGCTAACAACCTGTGACACCTTCGAGGCCAGAGGTGTACGCGTGGCTCTCTGAGCCCATGGCACCTCCTGCCTTTACGGTAGCGGTGGCCGCGTGTGACCGCGCCAGCCTGTGGCAAGAGGCGGGTGATGGCAGATGGATTTATAGCCACCATTGGGTGAAAGGGTTGGTTCAATGGTCATCATGTGTTGGTTTAGATGTGTTTGAATCCCCAGGAAGTCTTGAAATTGATTATGATGGATGGAGTGTTGCCAAACACTTTTGGTGATTTTGGGGGAGTAGATGGTCTCTTTTCATAGCGCCACACATGAAGGAGTACGATACCTGTCAATAGATGTCTTATGTGTTTCAGAAAAAGACTTGGCCTGGTTGGTTACTGGATTGAGTTATGTCATATGTTGACTCTTGCATAAGTTACCGTAGCATACCGTAGGGATGTTATGGATCACGACTTAGAGGGCACAAACTTCGACCATGGCAGGCGCTGGGTGTCTATAATGACTCTTGGACCGCACTGATCGCAGAGCCTCTGTGGATTCTTCTCCGAACCTCATGGGATGGTCACAACCTTTGGGTACTTCTTTAGAGCTCCACATGCCAAGTGAAAAACCTCATGTAGAGAATGTCTTAATCTTGCCCTGTCAGGATATGCAACAGCGGGATGTGGCCCAGAGCTTAGATCCTGTTGGATTTCTTGTGTTTCCAGCTGGGATTCTCAGAGTTGAACAGGAATCTGTATTTTTTTCACGGTGGCCTCTACAAATTGTAACAGGCTGTACCCATGAAAAGAAGTGCCCACTTGGACTTATTGGCATTCATATGTTTTAAATAATTTTAGATAATTGTGTCTATATATTAATACATGTTTGTACTACATCCCAGCAGAAATGGGCTTCACCTGCCACCACTACGTCATGCCAGCTCGAGGTCCCCAGCCTCTCCTGCTTCAACAGCGCCCTGAGTGCATGCAGCCGATGTAGTGAGTGGCAGCAGGCGTTGCAAGCTCCTTGGCAGCGCGACCACGCTGGTGCCATGGATACCCTCTGGTACTCAAAGCTGGCGGGAAAATCCTCCATTTAGTTGGATGATTTTCCCAACCATAAACCTCCATAAACCTCCATTTGGTTCCAGGATTTCTAAGTGCTATGGTTGATCAGCGAAGGGTATGACCTTGGCTCAAATTTGACTACCCAAAAAAATATTGGATGGTTCAAGAATGTTGAAACTATAAAATTATTTAGTTGCCACTTCCAATGTCGATCCATAGACTATTTCTGACACATCTGATGGGTTCTGACCCACACCCACTGAGGTTTGGGTCCAAAGGCCTGTTCCGCACGACTTGGTGTCTTCGGGGCTCTTGATCCGATGCTCGGCTCAGATGGCGAACATCAAAACAGCCGGAATGTATGGGTGTTCATCCCTATCTATCTATCTATATATATATATATGTTATTTATAAATATATATACTGTAGATGGATAATATAGATATAGTCAGTGTTATATGTTTTAAACCGTTTTACATAATCCATCCCCAACTTAACTTGAAACTTCTGGATAAAGGAGGGCTGTAAATATTTTCAAGATGTGCTGAAATGTGCTGAATCTATCTAGAATATCCCCATAGTAAGGTTTGCGTTTGATCTAAAACATGTTTTCTTATTGGACATTTGCATAGAATATGGGATTTCCTATTCATTACTTTTCTTCAGTTGCAGTGTTGAAACACCTAAGGAGCTATGGAACGAGC
Organism: Cladocopium goreaui; assembly: GCA_947184155.2. Classification (NCBI taxonomy): domain Eukaryota; class Dinophyceae; order Suessiales; family Symbiodiniaceae; genus Cladocopium; species Cladocopium goreaui. The sequence goes on along the minus strand of CAMXCT020000113.1, from coordinate 1,636,224 downwards.
AGGCTGGAAGGGCACTACATCATGACGTCACCTCTGATGGTCTCGCATTGCCAGGCCAATGGTCCTTGGGCCTCGAAATGTTCGAGAAAGAGTCGGAACTTGGTGGCTGGGTGGCAAGTTGGGTTTGGAGCTGTGGTTTATGTAATGTCAACTAAAAATTATATATATATATATTTGTATATATATATTATATATATATATATATTATATATATATATGAAATTACATATCAGTACGTTGGATATATCTCCAAAATTCTCATAATCTCCAAGTTCCTTAGCTGGAAACTGAGGCACAGTGGCATTTACTGCGGCCATCTCCTGCTGTGCCATGGCACGGCAGTGGCAGACAGCCATGCAGTTGCTGCAGCGGATGCTGCGGGAGGAGGTCCGTAGGGATGGAGCTAAGCCAAGTGATTTCAATGGTTAGTTATGGTGAATGGTGAACTTAAGTGGTTGATTTGGTGGTTAATCATTTCCTGTAAGATGAGAAGCCAGTTGGGTTAGTTTAATGATTATGTGTTGATGACTATTCATGGTTAAAATGGTTAAATGACAAGGCTTAACATTCTGCATAATAACAGTTACTGTTCATTCTAGTTCTTATAACATCTTATAAGCATTACATAATTTATTAAATTACAATGGCAATGCGCGGGGAACAGTGGTCACAATGGAATGGTTTCAACAAAACCAACAAAAATGGAGATTTCACGGGCAAAAAATGTTAGTGAACTAGTAAAATCTACCAGATCGATGGCTTCAAAGTTTCAAACTTGGGTATCATATCATATTCGTATCAGTATGTTGGTGTCCGTGTCATTTCCGCGACCTAAGGAAAGACCTGTGAATTTATTGAAGAATGAACGCATAGATTCCCCACCCTGGACTCTACTCTTGCCGGTCGTTAGTCGTTACTTTTATCCAGGATGTATAAGGAAAAGTAATAAGATCAAGTGTGATAAAGTGATGTATGCCAATTTCATGACCCATCCGCTGGCTGTTTACAATGGAAATCCACCAGACATGGTCAGGTCCAGCGGGTTTCCAGCATATCAAAAAACAGAAGTCATCATGAATGAGCAGTTTTCAAAACCCCTGTTGGTTGATGATTGTGGAGGGTTATGTTACCCAATATGGGGGATTGTCATGGATTATCATCGAGAGACTTCCTATGAACCAATCACCACAATGAACTGAGCATCCAAAGCCAATGACGTGCCAATGGTAGGTTCCAATGACTCGTAGCACTCGGAATGCGGTACTGCTTGGAGACTCAGATGGGAACGGTTAACCACTTGGCACATCTTGGCACTTTGGGATTGTTGCGTCTTTGGGACTTTGGGACAGGAGTTGAGCATAGCATCCACGCAAAGTGTAGTTCGGTAATCCTATCTACATCATCATGATGCCAATCCTGTGACCTCAGTGTGTATATATATATATATATCTATCTATCTAAAACACGCACATACATCATACATAGTTGATTTAGTTGTACGTGAGCATATTATAGTTATGCTTCATCTCGTGATTTGGCTTCAAGGACGCTCAAACTGTGTATATAAGGATGCACATTCAACTAGCTCGATTTTGACACCCAGGTTGTCCTTGGGTTTTCCCCAACTTGGCATTACGATATCCCACCTGTTCATCCCAAACTATCCCACCGTTTGCCCTCGAAGATCACCACTTCGGACCATGTCGTGGACGCCATGGCCGCGCCTGGTCTTCGCCCTCCACGGGGTAGCGACTGCTGCATGGTACGACGGCATCGCCTCAATTCGAGTCTTCTCCCCTGCGCAGCAAGAAGATGCACAAAGCGCCCTGGCAGGGTCCAACGGAGTCCAACTGGCTGATAGATCTGATAGTTACATATAGTTACTGGATGTTGCTGGTAGCTATTGTGAAGATGCTGATGTTTGATTTAGGGGAAATTGACCTTGCAGAGTCGGGGCTTTTGGAGACATGATGAGACATGTCTGACAATTTTGGCACGGAATGAGAATTCGGGTCAGTAGTTTCGACTTGTCTTGGGCCAGAGCCTTTGAAGTCACTGATGCAATCCCACACATCATAGGTAAACTTCCCCTTCAGGAGAAAGTAACTGAGATGCAGAAAATGGTGCAGACTAGACTTTGGACTTAGGATAATATGATTTATAGGAGTTACCTGCTTATGCCGTACTACCGTACACAGCTGTGATCAAGCTTCCTACACTGGCAGCAATACCTGCTACTATTAACAGCATAAAGTGATTGCGTCCAGCGTGCTGCAATGTATGATCCGACCACGGGAGGTGGCTCCAGCCTTTTGTTCTCATTTTGTAAGCAAAGTGTGATGCTTGTGGTTTTGTTGGATGAATTTGCAACGTGCAAAGATCGTGAACTTACCAAACAACAACAGCTCCATCCATTCGTCTTCACAAAGACATGGCTCTCACTGCTGTAATTCGTATCTAATGTGTAATGCCAATTTTTATCAATTTTTTACATCACCATGATTGAAACTGAGGTTTTCTCGACCACCACTACCAGACATACAAGCAAGATGAGTTTTCTATTCATCGCCAGGCAATTCTTCTGACACGAGGTGAGGCCTGAAAATGTGAAGCCAGAGGCAAGTGGAGATTCAAAATGACCCTCGCAGATGAAGAAGTGACTAAAATCAAGTATACCCTCCGGTAAACTAACATAACTATGGAAAATCACCATTTTTAATGGGAAAACTCACTAAAAATTGCAATTTTCAATAGCTATGTTAGTTTACCAGAGGGTAGTCGAGTCAAGTCACAAGTCTTTTGCTCAAGATTCGGATGGCAAATGATGGCAATATAAGCCAAGAATCCTCCAGAACTTTTGCTCATTGCCACGACATGTCCCAACTGCCTGCGACCTGCAGGAGATTATGGAGATCTCGCCTTCCAGGTCCCTTTCTACACCAGCGTCATGGGTGTGGGCGATGATCCCTCCGCAGTTTACGTGGAGTCCTTCAACGTTGAGACGCTCGATTTGCAAACTCCTTTGATGTGGGAGGGGTGAGGATGATGTGCCGGCAGATGCTTTCTTGAGAGTTCCTGATGTGAAGGGATGGACTTGTTAAGTGTTGCAGCTTCAACCATTGCTCCAAGTGAGTTGGATGGCAAGTTCCAACAGACCTTTTGCAGAAGTGACCCATGCCTTGATTGTTATGTATTTGTGACGGGCCATAGCCACGCAACAGCTATAGTTTATTCACTCGGCATTCACTTGTCCAAACACAGTGTCGGACCAAAAAATGTGACGAACACTCAGCACTCACCACCCGAACCAAAGACTATTTTCCAGCAAAATCTCATGGATTTCCTGAGCTAGGATCAGGCACAGGACTTTTATTCATGCCCAGGAGCCGGCTGCCCTGGCAACAGGGGGGTGCCACGAAGACCTTCTGGCGCTCGGTGGAAGGTGCATCCGGTGGAGTTTCAATCTGATTTATGATGGATAAAGGTTGTTGTTGCCAGAGGATGATTTGAAATTTGTTGGAAGTCTAGCTTTTACCATAGTGTTCCAGTCAAATTCAAAGAACATTACAATCAGTGTTTCAATGTTGGAAAGTGGAATTGATTGAATGGGCATTGCCCTATCAAACACCAAGATATTCCAATTGCTGGTTCTTAGAATCCACAGGATTTTGGTTGCTTACATGCTGCTCTCTTGTAGGTTTTCCCTCGAATTAATCCCTTGGAATTCCCTTCCTGTCCAGGCCTGACGGCCACGAAGACATGCACGTGGGCCACATCTCAAGCCTGTCCTGTGCGGCGCAGCCGCTGAACTGCAGCGTCCCCGGGTAGGTATGTGGTGCCCACCAGTGATGTTTGCTGGTTCATAACTTCCATTGTATTATGACTACTTTGGATCTAATATATAGATATAGAATGATATAGATATAATATATATATATATGTGTGTGTGTGATCTATGTATTAGTACATTATTCGTGATAGATTACCATAAACTTAAGAATTATTGGAGTTATAAAGCAAACTTAGCCAATGACTTGGACTCCCAGCTTGTTGGTGCCTTCTCAACATCTGTGAGGGATACTGGGGGATACCGAGAGCCATGTGCTTTTGGTGATCGTTCCAGACAGTTCCAGACAGGCTGAGGAGGGAAGCTTTGCTGTCTGACCTATAGTTTTGAAGTTTCAAGAACCTATAGTCACATGATGACAGGATTTAAGCTTTCATGATTTTTCATGACTCATGAGCCTCTCACCTTGTAAGTTCTCGGCCTCAGAATCCTGCCCCGTCTCTGAGGCGTGATTTATGGAGATTTGGAACTTTCTGGTTATTGCGGGAGCTTTGGCTGCATCAAACCCCGTGCAAATGTGACTTGCTTCAAGGGTTCCGACTGCTGGAACCTGGAGCAATCTTGAAGGTACTGTCGTCTTTGAGCAAACGTGAGGCAACCTCACTTCTGTTTTGGGGCTAAACCTGGATCATTTGCATCCGCTCAACAAGACTGCCAAGGAAAGAAACGAATCTGGGCCCCAGCAGCGGCGGTTTCATCGCTAATGTCGCTGTGAAGGGAACTGTCAAACTGGGAACGCAGCAGCAGTTTATGTTTCGAAATTGACGCCTGGCAGCGGTTCATGCTGCTGGGGATGGTGGCGGAAGGGAGGCCTTATTCGCTCAATAGTCACTCAAAATTTCTTTAACCAAGCCCTAAAGATCTCCAAAGAGTGCTTCAGGGTGCTGGTTGTTCCTGGAGCCATAGTGTCATATTTTTCTGTTGATGGCACAGTTTTGGCATGGCCATTGTTTGCGTCACATGGTTGGCGGATTCACAACAATAAGATCGAAAGGAAATGACTGTAACATACTGTAACAATTTTCTTCAACACTCCAGTTTGTTTCTTTTATTTTCCTTTCTTTTGTTTTTCTTTACTTTACCCTCACCTTTTCCTCTTCTTACTGTTGTGATAGCTAAAAACTGTGCATGCATATATACTTGTAATATAGGTTTTATTGCAAATCATGTGGAAGGTGAGTTCGGCAAAGTCGACATCCGGAACACCTCCAACTACAACACGGTCTACGTCGGCGTCCGGGGCGCCCCGCAGCTGCCCAAAGTCAATGCCCCACAGATGGTCTCCGACATCCCGCAGACCGACAGGGTGGCGGAGAAGCCGTTTTTGGTGGAGGAAAATGGAAAGTGGTTTGTCTATGCAACCTGGCTGGGGCCGGTTCAAGGATGAGACCAGCTGGGCTTTAGTATAATTATAAACCAAGTTAAGCTTACTTATGATCTTATGGTAGTTGTAACCCGGGTTAGGATTGGTTAGTCCATGCAACTCGGCGCGTGATTTGTTGGTGCAGCTATTGCCAGATTGGAAGGAGGCTATCATAATTTAATGAAACAGCGATCAGGGATACGTGGACAATACGCTTCATCAGAATTGGGGGGATGTGGGGCCTTGGCTGAAGACTTGCCAGGTGGAAGGGACCAAAAAGCTCTGTGTAAGGGAGAATGTTGCATACTGTGTTGTCCATGTAACTTGACTGGTGTGTCAGTATTTTTACCACAAACCACCACAAACCATATATAGGTCATTTCCATTTAGACCCGGGCTTAGAGAGCGGGTGCTCTCTTGTGAGTAGTACAGGTATCACTCCGATTGGGAGGGAATGAAAGCGGTTCAGGATGTGCGGACAATCATGGTTCTTTGCCTGTTGACGCTTCATGGGGCTTCGGGAGGTTTCTAAAGGACACATTGAATCAAGGTGCTGTGTAACAGATAACACCATGCTGGTGGAAGTTCTCATGTACACACTGATTGCAGCCTGTCCCGCTGAAACTATCCCCGAGCTCGGTCCATTATGTCGGAAGGTTTGTTGCATATGATTGTTGGGTTTTGCGTCCTTATTCTGTCACTTGTTCCAGATTTTGAGGCAATAAGCTGTTGAACCTTCGGGATGAAACTGTTACTTAGCTCATGATCTCAGTTTCTCATTCCCAGCCCCAAGACTTGGCACCACCTGAGGTGCCACCAGTCACAAGCAACAGTGTTGGCCTGAGTGGCGACATAGAAAGAACAATTCCCATTGAAGAGATGCAACGTGGCAGAAACTTACTGGTTTTGATCATTAATTTCCTGGGAATCCTGGGCGATGCGAAGGGTTTTTCTTCAGCAGTTTTAGCATGGTTTGAGGCAATGTGTATATTTTATGATAGATCTGGCTAAGACTGTGTGATGGATAAGTTCATGCCATTTCTTGAAGCGTCTTGAAGCATTGCATGGCGTGTGCTTCCTTCTCTCCAGATTAGATCAGATTAGTGTATCCTTGATGATTCTTGACAGTTGGAACTATAGGTACATCATTCATCATCCCTTTAGAGTCTCTTAGTGTGGACATGCATTGTTTTGAAAGGTATGTGGCCAAAGCCGGTGACACGGAGGCTTCCATCAATGCTTCTTGGCCGTGCTCGGTGGTCAGGTAATCGGTGCGAGGAAAGCTGCCAAGCCTCATCTTGAAGTTTTTGGTTTGCCCATTAACGTGGAATGTACTGTTCGGGTGATAGGATCCTCAGCTTTGGGCAGGCTGTGCTTGCCATGATTGCGTGAGTGCAAACCAAATCTGAGCAAAACTGTAACACTGTGGATTGCATTAATTATTCAATCAGGTTATTGTAATTTGTTTTTGAAGGTGTTTGTGTGTGTGTGTTTTTTGTGTTGGCCCTGCCTGTTTGGCTCCTGCATGACCCCCGGTAGCTTCCATAGCCATCTGGGATCAAAGAAACACAGGTCTAAGATTCTTTAGTCAGCTGTGCCGTGATGTGTTCCTTTAGGCATGGTCTTTGCATCCTCTCGAGGCTGGCGGCAGTGAAAATGCCAGCTCTCCCTCCAAGTCAGACTCGGAGCGTTTCTTTGCCGCTTCCTTTGCCACTGACCATTGGGAGGAGATGGATTCATGAGAGTGTGAAAAGGTATAAAAAGGTAAGACTGCTAGTTGACGGAGATGTTTTTGGTTCCAGTCAAGTGTGTGATGCAATGGAATACTTGGCCAAACAATTTGGTGACGTGAGCGCGCTGGTTTTTGTAGCCCCTGGGATTGTCAACAACAAAAACATGAATGAGCTATCTCGCCGGTCTGAAGTTTCCTGTCGCACGAGGAATTGGAACACACTGTGTTCCTATTCCTCGCGCGCAGAACCAGGCAGCAGAGCCGAATGATGATGCGATCATTTCTGAAATTCAAAAGTGTGCAAAGTCTCCACGTGGTGCATGTGTAGCCTTGTTCACCAATGACAAAGGCTTTGCCAGTGTGATTAAGCATAGCATGTCTGACAAGCATCGGTTCTACGTGCTCATTAAGAGCACTTCGTTCGCCGTTGCTGATTTTTACAAGGAGCAAGGCATACCAGTGTTGACTTTGCCAGTGGAGGCACGATTAACAACAGTCAAAGCAATCCTTCATCCTGATGGGGATGGGACAGTGGAGCTTGGGGAAGCCATTGATCCATCGGCAAATCGGGCGAGGAGGGTAGCGATGTACGACTCCTGGGAGGAACTTCTGAAGGGCCAAGGCTGTTCAGCATCCTTTTCATCTTCAGGCGGATATCCAGTGCAAAGAATCGCCAAATTTTGGTTTGCAAACAGCTTAGGTTCGTTGTGTGTTTTCCCTTTGTCAGTTGGCACTTTCGCCTTGAACAGTGCTCTTCGTCAACGACCTCGCAAATGGATCTCGGACACTGAATCCTTCGCACTTGTTGTACCAGTCAGACGTGGCAAGTCCAAGTCGCAGCTGAACAAATATGGCAGCAGACTTGGGCGCAGTATCTTTCTGGGCGGTGGTCCGTTCATGTTGCAGGATTCTGGTGATTTGGTTGCCCAAGCATTGAAGAAACTTGGCTACCTTGATGACTCATGGAACACGGACTTGACTGAGGCACTGAACTGCTTCTGGAATGCCACTAACAATAAGCACGTACTGCGAAAACTTGGGTTCTTGATAGACCCACTTGATACGGCATCGGATGCAGCTGCAAAGCTGAGAACAGCATTGTTATCTGATAGCACCAATGGGCGGTGGCAACGTGGTGGCACCTGTACGCACACTGCCATAACAATACTGAGGTCCAAGAATCTCCTGCCAAGGAGTTCCAAATCTCCAGCGATGGACGAGACTTGGAGCGCGATGAAGACCTACGCCAAGGTTCATCAGTTGCCAAAGATGAAAACTTTCAACGCTTTGGCTGCACAGATCACGCGCCATTTTCATCAAACTGATCCGAGCAGAAGAGGGAACATTGTCATCAAAGGATGATGCTTTGTTATCGGAAGCGGTTCCCATGGACTGCTGGGATGCCAGCTGCGAACACAGAAAAGATCGCCAGATTGCAGGCTTACAATTTGACAAATGCCGCGTTAGTATTGCCTTGCTTCACTGTAGAGTTTCGATTTGGTTTGGACAATTAACGTCTGTTGGAGGTCTGACGAAACAAACTTTAAGTTGCAAGCTATGTGCTGGGTGTTTTGTTAGGAGAAGCGACATGCATGTAAAATCATTTAGTGCACCCTGTGAATCCACAGGAGGCGTTTGGCTTGCACACTGCTTGCACGGGCTGCAGGATTTTGTGATAACATGTCAAACCCAAAGTTGTGCAGTACTAGTTCAAGTGGTATTACCTGACGTGCAACCTACCATAGCACAAGTCAAGTTCATGCACTTGTTGTTGAGGCTGGCATTGTGGGCAAGAAGGGCTTGCTTTTGAGTCCTGCCATCTACCCACTCTCAATGCCCATCACGATTACAACACCTGGCTTTGTGATCTTGGGCCTTGGTTTCGCGACCTTGGTTTCATTGGAACCTTGGCAGAAGTGGCTTTTAAGATCTTTTAAGTGGCTTTAATGGCTTAACTCTGTGTCAGTCACTTGGGTGCCTGGACTGAAACATGTGCCCAGGGAAGCCTGGGCACAGCTGAGATTATGAAACCTGCCGCATTCTTGCTCTCAATCTCATGCTATAGTGTGAGGCATTCACCGTTCCAAGATGCATGTCACGAACTCACCAACCAGCTCAGGGCAGTTTGCCTGCCATACATATCGTCACTGACAATGTGCGGATTGCCGGGGTCCTGTTGGAAGGGGGCTTTGATGCAACTCCCAGCATCAAGACAGAAGCGCTGCTTCTTGGCAACTCGGAGTTGATCAAGTCATATGGAATCAACTGACCATGGCCATGACCATCGCCAGGACGTATATGTTGTTCCCAAGCTAAGTAGGATGACCTTCAGAGCCTGAAGTTTGTTTTTGATCCTCATAGATTCTCAGTCACCCACATGATTGAAATGCATGCCCTGGGTTCTGTGTTTTGGCTCCATTTGTCCATAGACGGTACAGAGGATGTAGAGGTGTGCATGGGCACGTCTGCTGTGCTGCCGAAACTCTTTGTCATCCACTTGATCCACTCGTCCATGTAAGGAGTGGGAACAGAGGGGTTGCCTCAGACCTCTTTGCGCGCGTGGGATCCTTCAAATATGAGACATACTTTCACAGGCCTTGCACCGACACTTGCCTGCACTTGCCTGCAAATTGTGTCACTCTCCGTTCTTGCGGCGAATCAAAAGACACCAATGGAAGGGACACAATTTGACACAATTTGACACAATGGAGTCTAATGGATGCTAATACATTGCTAATAGTTAGTGAGGGTTCTCTCCCACTATTGGGCAGAGATGAGCATGGAATCATCCCAGGCCAAGCAGGCCAACATCTTTGTTCAAGTCGATGGCATTGACAATGTGGTGGCGACTTGGCCTGGTCCCAAAACAGCTGGTGCCATGGAGGATTTGTATTCTGAGCGCATTTGAATGCTAGACAGTGGCTTTATATAATGATCTGGCTGGTGGTTTAGAACATTTTTTATTTTCCATAGTATATGGGATAATCCTTCCCAACTGACTTTCATATTTTTCAGAGGGGTAGATCAACCACCAACCAGTGATGTTTCCCTTTCCATTTTGCAACGCCTGAGCTCCACATGGTGATCTTCACCTGTGGCATCCTGGGTGCTGCGCTGACCGATGTTGATGTTCGATGATCGTTCTACTTCCCATGTTTAGACGGCTCAAAGCTCTATTACTTTCATTGCTGCTCAATGATCATTTTCCCTGTAAAACCCTTTTCTGGGTGTAATATAGCTCATCATATTCCACATAATATCAATTTCTATACCCATCCCCATGTTCAACCATCAAAATCTAGCCCCAAAAGACCTGACCCCATCGCCCTCGTCATCTCCCCAAGGACCACACCTGGCTGTGGCACGCGGATCACGACGATTGCAGCAACAAGTGGCCCGACAGCATCTCCGCCGCCACCTGCATCAGTGGCAACGGCCTGGTGGTCTACGGCGACCGGACGACGCTGGTGGCAGTTGGGGGGTGAAGGCTTTGGGGGGAGAGGGGTATGGGGGAGGATTTTAGATGATTTTTAGATGATTTGCAGATTATTCTGGGATGATTTTATAAGATGATTCTGGATGATTTTTGGATGACTTTTTGGATGATTTTAGATGATTTTAGGAGGGGAAACTAAGGCCAGAATTCAGGATTCAGTTTTTTTCTAACTGACTGATCCTAGCCAAGCTTGTCATAAACATGATTTTTGAACTTGGCTGATGTTGCGCACATTCCCAGATCGATCTCAGGATCGTCTATGGCTTGCAATCGGAGCATACCATGCAAGATCAAGTCTATTGGCGAGGAAACGGTGGAAAGGTGTTCTTCTACCAGAACGAGCTGCCCTACATCAACCCATACTTCAGGAGACCAGGCGTTTTACCATCATTGTCGGCTGTCATTGCTTTGGATGTCAAAGGAACAATCACAGATTCATTACCTTGTTGGTTTTCACACGGTCGAGTTGCATAGTGCGTTTCTGCGATGTTTTCTGGTCGTCCATAGTGGAGAGACCTCATGGGTTTCTGGATACACGGTCTGTGTGCCCTTGCCTGGCCCACCGGGCATCCAGAGCATCTCTGAAACATCGCCGCTGAATAGTTGAATGAACGCTGCTCCTGGGGGAGGCTACAATTTTGGTATGGACTATGTGAGCTACCGCGTTGACAGTGCTTGCTTGGAGCACTATGCTGTAGGACTGCTCGGGGGTGATGAAACTGTATGAAACTGTTGCATCGACTGACAGTACTGACACGCATTGCAACTGCATGCGTTGGATTGCTGTCCTGTCTGTGTAGCTGATCGGTTGAATCCCTGTCTCTAGCACCCCTCAGTCAATTGTAGGATATTCTTCATGAAATGAACTGGTCTGTAGATGCTGTCATACTACCGCAATATTTGAGGATAGATTCATCAAAGACCCACGCCTTTTTACTGCATACTTATCATGAAACATGCGTGCCTCAGATCGCATGAGAGCGTTGCTGCCTCGCGCAGAACATTTGTTCAGGACTTGGCAGCTACATCATAAGCATCCAGAAACTTGGCAGCAGCCACCAGCTGTGGGGATGTAAGCAGAGCGACATTTTTTGGCCGGTCTGAGGCTGTGTTCTAGTTCTAGGGCTGTTTTCCTGTCATTTTGGAAGCGCCATTTTTTCATTTGCACAGAAGGCAGGAAGAAAAGGTGCTGCGTAACTTCGCCACGTGACTTCGTGGCTTTTATGCAATGCCTTTCTTGGCCTTTTGGCCGCCTGGCAATCTTTCCCAGTGCTTCTAAGGGGCCACAGCTACGTCCACAATGTCACGGTTTTCAGCCTTCCACAGGCTGCGGTGATGAAGAATGAAACTTGGCCACTGATACCATACTAACTGATTTCAAGAAGGAGCAATGAGGAACGGTTTTGAGAAGAAATTGATTTATTATATAGTTATGATTTATTGATATTTCTTGCACTATTGCTGACTCTGTCGCCAGTTTCAGTTGCACCATCCACATTGATTACATTTGCAAACTGGGGAGCAGTGACTTGATGGCCCAAGGCATTTATTTGGCACATTACCAGCAAAAGTCGGAGCCTTTCCTGAAGCTGAGCAAAGGTTTGGTCATGGCTTACCTGCTGGATCCTGCTACATAGTTATAGTTATATAGTTGTATCCCAATACCTTGTCGAAATAGTGCGAGCTTTCCTTCTCATGAGGCACATACGCAAGAGACAAGACCTGGAGAGTGCTGATTGTTCCATGTTCTGAGCTGTTCATGATGGTGACACATTAAATGATGGAGCATGGAGCCCCTTGTCAACAGAAATATGTTTTTGCGCCTTCCCATGATTTGTCGTCTTTGACATATGCATTCCATTTCGACCTTAACTAGAGGGCTTGCAGCTGTGGAAAGTGTGTTGCACATTCTTCAACACACACACAATGTGAACCAGCAGTTGCCCCTACCCCAAAATAGCCAAGCAATTGCTGGTCACAAATGGAAGTGTTTCTGCGGGTAAAAGATGCATCACTTATTCCCTCACTCATCACTTCCAATGTGCATAACTTCTGCTGCATGTCAGGACACCATATTTCCAGAATTTTGATTGCATTGCTGAGCGCTGTTTGCCCTGCACTGCCAAGAAATGTGGTGATTTTTCCAAGGAGCCGTTGGGATCCGTCGGGTCATGGGTCACAACCTGGGAAAGATCTGAGAATCTCAGGGTCCGTTTTGACGTTGAGGATGGTTTTAAATCATGTCTACATTGTAAGTCTACATGTCTTCATTCATTTTTGGATGCATATATGTCAATCGTATCTAATCTAATCTAAAGAATTCTGCTGTAAGTATGTCGGTGTGATTTTCGGTGTACAGTATATGCGACACGTGTGCACATGTTTTCGTAACATCGCATCTCTATAAATTTGGGAAAACAACTGCTCATCAGCAAACTCAGCAACTGGCTAACTACGTAGTATCATTCGTCACGTAAGAGGTGATGAAAGGAATGGGTGATAGCATTCTCAACTTCACGGCCCTCAGTTCGTCCGACTTCTCAACCTTGGTACTGGTAGGAGTCCAACATGGGCTTCGTCTGGGACTTTCACCATGTCCATGTCCAGTGAGCTTGGGAGCCGCACGTGTCCTTTGTGATGGTTCAAAGATCTTGCCTGTGATGGGATAGGGGTATGGTATGGAGAACAAACAAAGGTCGGGTAGTTGTGGCAGTGCGCCAGTTTGTTGAGCACTGCTAGGACCACCCGTTCTGAAAAGAATGTGGGCTTAGTATAGTAAACCCCGTAGACATGCGTAGACCCCAAAGTTGAGCCGAGTCATGTTGTATTTCTGAACCATCAACGGGGATTTTGATGGATTTTGCCTCATAGAGGCCGCAACACCACAGCCATCCGCAGCCGCCAAAGCTGAGCGGACCTGAGGATACATGAAAGTAGGTTCTTGCGCGCAAGTGGCAAAACCTGAGCTGGATGGGTTTATGGCATGTGTCAATGACCATTTGAAATGGTCAATCTGAAATTATCAACTACTTAATATTTTTTGGATTATACACAGTGCAAAACCTCGAAATTCAGGGTCATGAGTCATGAGTCATGAGGTTTAGGATGTTTTAGGTCATTGGTAGCTCCTTGATGTTTTGCGATATGTCTGTTTGACTTACCAAGCTCAAAACCCCATATATCATATATATACATTTATATGCATATGTAATTATACGTTCGGTGGCTGATTCCCAGTATATTCCCAGTATAGGATGGCCGAGTAATAGCGGGCGCATCATCCATTTTTCACAAGCAATCCAGAGCAGGGTGCTTCGATGCGCATCCCACTCAGTGAAAGCGATTCCATAGTACCGATTCATCTAGCCTATGTTGTGACATTAATATCCTCAGAAAATAGCGTGAAGCCAGCCAGTACCACTCCATATAAAATCCAATCAAAACCCCTTAGATCACCATTATGAATCCCTAAGGATGAATACACAATCACAATTTACTAAATGACTATAATAACAATTAGGTAACTGCTTCTCCCATTCGGGATTGTTTACCCTCTGGTAATTTAACATATCTATGGAAAATCATCATTTGTAATGGGAAAATCCACTATTTCTATGGTCATTTTCAATAGCTAAAAATGTTAGATGGTTAATGACTATAAATTGTGATCATCCATTAATGGTGGTTAATGACTATAAATAACATTATAAATAACATGTTAATCAACCACCATTAAATCACCCACCAGCCACCGCTTCTGAGGCGCAGCTTCGACTCTTCGGACCTGCTGCCGCAGGCGCTGCAGGCGCTGCAGATCCTGCGCTCAGGGCCGCGCAACGCCGCGCAGACGGAGGATCCAAAAGGGACGTGAAAACATGGCCGAGCCATGGGAAAATGTCAGGAATTCACCACAAGAATAGAGGTTTAATATGGTTTACTATGGTGTAATATGGTTTAAGAAGGTTTAAATAGCTTATAGCATATGGTTCAATATGGTGTAATCCACACACAGATTTGGATTTGATGACTTTGATGGATTAAGATTTGGGGTTTACCCATGAAATATCGAAGTATGAAGTATGGGCCATGGGGATTTAAAAAAAAAATGAAACTTGGGATTTAACCCCATCAAGATGGACGATGACTAAGCGATGGAAGTTGAGAATTACCGCAACAAAATTGGGGTTTGCTCCAGAAGAATGGATTTAACCCATGAAAATTGATATTTCATGATATATATATATATAATATATATATATATATAATAGGTGTGTTTTTATATCCCATGGTTTGTCTACAAATGGTTGGTCCCACAAAGAATGGTGATTAATGGAATATATATATATATATATCATAAAGTGGTAAAAATTGAACTTTTGTGCCTTTGTTTAGAACATCCCAAAATTGTTTGGCAATTGTGAGGCTTGGAAAATGTGTTCATGCTCGAGTCATGGAAATTTGGTTCATTGGCCGTGTCTAGCTTCAGTGTGTGCTGAATATATCTGAATATGGTTCTATCAAGGCAAAACTGACGGTAGTTTGAACTAAACCTCCAGGGTTGGCTCAAGCCTGCCACAGGAGTGGCGGAGACAAGAAGTACCGGGGCACTTGGAGTTGATGCTGGGCAAACGTTAGCTATCCACAGAAATTTGTCCACCCTAATGAACCATCCCCAATGATCGACAAATTGGGGTGCTATTGTCAAACAGTGCAAGTAGGGCTAGGCCCAATACTGTAATGAATCGCACATCATACATATGGGGCATCGTTTATCACAGTATTTCCCAGAGTTAATCGAAAAGACAATTCATGCGAAACTTTCACACGCCGGGGGGGAAACCAACGGTTTCCTATCAATATCCTCAAAATCAATCGAGGGATTGTAGTATTTGACGATGACATTCCAATTTTGAGTGGTTAGATCAGATCCCCATGACATTGCAAATTGCAGTGGCTAATGAGATATACTGTATTTGTTTTCAAATCCAACTAAACAACTAAAGACACTAAAGACTGTTGAATGATGCCACTGAGGACCCCCGAAGGCTTGGACCACGCGGCTGTGCAGCTGGAGCAACGTCTTTCAGGCTGGATGAAAGTGTTTTCCGTAAAGTCTTGTGCTTTTGCCGTCAAAATCCAAGTTTGGGTGTTATATCAACACTGTCACCAGGGTTTCCTGCTGTATACCTGCAACTTTCCCTTTAATCCTGTCGCCAGCCAGTGGTCTCTGTGGATTGCATTGCAAATGGTGGGGAGAATTGGGTCGAAATGGTTTGGAGGCTCTAAGAAACACCTAGTGATTTAAGGTGTAAAAGATGTAAAGGCGTAAAGGCCTGTTTGGGGCACCTGATGCCCTGCGGAGAATTGCAGCAGACTTTTGACACATGCTGGCGTAGTGATTTTTAATTCTTATTTTGTTAATTTCACACCCTGCTTAGAAAACTTATGAAAACTTAAGGTAAGAGTCCCAACTATCAATATGGCACACAACTTCACGGATATATATATATATACATACACAAATAAATAAATAAATATGTATATATATATACAGTATATATGTAGTGTTTTGATGTGAATTCTGGGGGCGGCCATCAGCCACCGAACAGACCCAGGAGACTCCGTGCCAAGCGCTTCCGACGTGCCGCCTGGTCATGTAAGAGGCAGGTCGGTTGATCGGTGGATGTCGATACAGGCTCTTTTATTATCAAACATGGTTAACCAACTATAAATGATCGGATGAATGTATGAGTTTATTTGATTTCATCTATGTCTATATGTGATAGATGAAACATGTGGAATATGTTGGAATTAAGCATTGGCGATGCTGATTTGGCTTGGTCTATCATGCGTGGGTATTTTAGCTATCAAATGGGGTTTGTCATGTTTGTCTAACAATGGGAGGTACCTGCAAAGCAGGCACCAACTGGAAAGATTCTTGAAGCTGTTGAATAGTTATAGCCAGTTATAGCTATTGAAAATGGCCATTTATAGTGGATTTTCCAATTAAAAATGATGATTTTCCATAGTTATGTTAGTTTACCAGAGTGTATAGATAGTATTAATTAGTAATAAGCATCATCTACCAGATCGGGGCACATGGGCATCCCAACATATTCTAAGAGTTCGCCAAGGGTCACAATCGAATCCAGTTACCAGCCATGGCAACTACCCATAGGCAGCCTTGCGGTGCCGTGTGCACCGGCAGCACTGCACGAACTTCCGCTACCGGAGGCTGGAAAGAGGAATGATATGGGGAGAAATCTGGAGGATGCGACTTTTATATGCTACATGTCATGATGTATGACATGCTCATACTTACATTTGGGACACGTTTTTCCCCTAAATTCTGGTAACCAAGTGAAGTATGCCACAGAATTCAGCTTGATGCGGGCAATAGAAAACAAGAGAGAGGAGGTGCGACTGCAAAGAACAATGGACACAGTGACACCAAGCACTCACGGAAATTTTCACATTGCTTGATTTTCTTTATCTTGAAGTTCTGTCCTGGCAGCCTGCTGGTAGATGATTGTGTTTGTGTATTTTATCTCTGAGGTGTTGGATTACCCTGTGCAGGAGCTGGTTTCAGAGATCCTGACACCAGAGGAGGTGGACAACATCAGGCAGGGATAGTTTTTTTTTCTACCAAGAGCACTGGAAACTGTTTTTGCGGTTGGAATACCTTTGAGTTTTGACTGGCAAAGTAGACATATTTGATTCATACCTGTACATATATATATAATATATATATATATATATACAATTCCATATCAAAAAATGACCAAAACATAATCTATAGAGAAAACATCATAGTTCTTGCATCATAGTTCAATTGATCCTGTCCAACATTGTTAACTGGAGGATGGGACCAATTTTCTGTGGCAGGGCGGAGCTGCAACATTTGGCCATCATGGCCTTGCGCGACACAAAGGTTGTGGCGCATGTCGTGGGCTCGCGACTTTATGGAGTGCGGACACCTGGCTGCTGGATATGTCAAATTGATGGAGTTCTTGGGTGGCGTGGTCCTATCAAAGAATCGAAAATGGACTTTAACAATCTTGAACATATATACATATATATATATATATGGATGAGGCATCACGCATGTGCCGAAATCCCTGCAACTAGCAGTCATTGTGATGTAGAGAGACTGAAACTTGGGGGCCCTTTGCCGAAGTATTTTCCTAGATCAGAATCATGAGATATCATTTAAACTTCCTGTTCCTAGACCAACTGATGACTTGTAATCTCATTGCACCTTGATGCTGCCTGTGGTGCCAGGCCGCGTTGCGAGATGCAGACATTGACTTGGTCTTGGAAAGACACGAGGCGCGTTTCACGAATCTTCATTGTGTCATTCGTGTGAATCTTGCGTTTTTTTTTGGTTTGGGAATGTTTGGGCTTCAATGTCAAAACCAAGCTAGATTGTTGGGGAATGGATGAGACGGTCGGACGAGGTGAGCCACAGGTCCTCACAAGTTGATCAACATATCACAGAACTTTTTATTCTCAGAAGCCAGGCACCTCAACTTTAGCTGGCAAGAAAAACGAGGCTGCAACTTCTTAACGATCTACAAGAGTCACCAAACCTTCTCAAGGACCCGAATCACGACCTAAATGTGGACGCGATGAGGTTCGACACTTGGAATCGGGCCGGGAAATTGGTATGCGAGCTGTTGCTGCACGGAGCTTTAATTGGATGTGCATCCCAGTCAGCGGATTAAACTCCGCTTCAGCAACTACGGCTCAGCAACTACGGCTCAGCAACTACGGCTCAGCAACCACGGCTCAGCAACCACGGCTCAGCAACCACGGCTCAGCAACCAAACTAGGTTCTCGCTTCAGCAACTACGCTTCAGCAACTACGGCTCAGCAACCAAAATCTACTCTCTCTTCAGCAACCAAACCTCAGCAACCAAAACCCACCCCCTCCGGCAAGTACATGCACTGTCTCATCTTCCACGTCATATCAAAATCCCACCCCCTCTGGCAAGTACATGCACTGTCTCATCTTCCACGTCATATCAAAATCCCACCCCCTCTGGCAAGTACATGCACAGTCTCATCTTACACATCATATCAAAATCCCACCCCCTCTGGCAACTACATGCACAGTCTCATCTGACACATCATATCAGAATCCCACCCCCTCTGGCAAGTACATGCACAGTCTCATCTTACAAATCATATCAAAATCCCACCCCCTCTGGCAAGTACATGCACAGTCTCATCTTACACGTCATATCAAAATCCCACCCCCTCTGGCAAGTACATGCACAGTCTCATCTTACACGTAATCTCAAAATCCCACCCCCTCTGGCAAGCACATGCACAGTCTCATCTTACACGTCATATCAAAATCCACCCCCTCTGGCAAGTACATGCACAGTCTCATCTTACACATCATATCAAAATCCCACCCCCTCTGGCAACTACATGCACAGTCTCACCTTACACGTCATATCAAAATCCCACCCCCTCTGGCAAGTACATGCACATTCTCATCTTACACATCATATCAAAATCCCACCCCCCTGGCAAGTACATGCACAGTCTCATCTTACACATCATATCAAAATCCCACCCCCTCTGGCAACTACATGCACAGTCTCATCTTCCACGTCATATCAAAATCCCACCCCCTCTGGCAAGTACATGCACAGTCTCATCTTACACGTAATCTCAAAATCCCACCCCCTCTGGCAAGTACATGCACAGTCTCATCTTACACGTCATATCAAAATCCCACCCCCTGTGGCAAGTACATGCACAGTCTCACCTTACACGTCATATCAAAATCCCACCCCCTCTGGCAATTACAAGCACAGCTCATCTTACACGTCATATCAAAATCCCACCCCCTCTGGCAAGTACATGCATATTCTCATCTTCCACGTCATATCAAAATCCCACCCCCTCTGGCAAGTACATGCACAGTCTCATCTTACACATCATCGAAGGAAGTTTAGAAGTCAAACTTCCGACAATATGGACAGATGAAAAGCAGAGCAGGGCAGAGGCAGAGAGAAGAGAAAGATTAGAAGAGAGAAGATCAGAAGAGAAAGAGTCAGAAGAAAGAAGATGCAGGTGCGCGAAAAGGTCGGAAAGTCGCGAAACACTGTGTCTTTTGGTGGTTTTGTGGCTCCGGAGTCCGGAGGGTTGAAAAGTAGGCTCGCTAAAGCGGCGGATGAGAGATGAACAATTGCACGCCGTTGTGGCGCGAAGCACATTTCGAAGTCAAAATGTACAAAACAGACCAGGTCCGGACCACTTTTGGCAGTTGAGATGTCGAAAAAGTGCACGCCGTTGTGTGGCGCGAAGCACATTTTGAAGTCAACATGTACAAAACACACCAGGTCCGGACCACTTTTGGAAGTTGAGATGTCGAAAAAGTGCACGCCGTTGTGGCGCGAAGCATAGTTGACGGAGCATAGTTTACGGATCTTGGTTTACGATCCATAGTTTACGAACCGTGGTTTACGAGTCATGGCCGTCTTGGTTTACGAATCATGGTTTACGAGCCATGGTTTACGAGTCATGGTTTACGATCCATAGTTTACGAGCCATGGTTTACGAGCCATGGTTTACGATCCATAGTTTACGAGCCATGGTTTACCGAAGCAGAAGTCAACCCCAGTCAGCGAGTGTTTTTTCCCTACATTATCCTATCTAAAATATGTAAAGTCATCTTAATATAACCCATATGTAACCCATGACATACTGCCATACTGATCCATACTGCAGGTACTCGGAATATACTGACTATGTTTAAATGAACCACCATGAACCACGATTAGAACCACTATGAACCACTGGAAGTTGAGACCTCATCTGCTAACTTGACTGAGATACAATCCCTCAGTAAGCATTGAAGAAACCAACATCACTATCTCAGAATAAATGAGAGGATATGAGAGGTGAGCATACCATAGCACACCCCACTTTTTGATAATTTTTGGATGTTCAGCTCGACTCAGTTTTTCCCAAGACCAATGAGTTACCAATGTGCGGTGATGCTGTTTGTGAACAACCCCCGCTTTGTCTTGCAGGAGAGATTCAGTGTCTGCCTTGATCAAGTTACGTCGGCTATTGGAATCTGTGTCGGGCTTAGAGCCATGGTTCACTGAGAAATTGGTTTCACAAGCTGTGAGCAAGACACTTCCAAGTGAATCCTCACGCTTCAAATAAGGTGTGGTCTTCTACCGTCTTGTTCAACGGAGATCGATGACAATAGATGCGTGATGTGTGTGTGTGTGTCTGTGTGACAGTCCTTCAATGCGCTTCTGACCTGGGTTTCGGGTCTACTGTCCTGAACTGTACTAATTTATGAAGCTATAGCAGCTATATGGCTCTTTGGCCGATTGGAGGATTTCAGTGGATTTCAGCTAAACTCTGCACATAGAACAGCCGTTTGCAGGTCCATTGGTGCCCCATGGTGCCCCACTGTCAAAACGCTGGGTCCCAAGGAAAGTCAATGGCACGTGGAGGACATGGCTCTCAATGCTCGTCGGCCAACACTCCGTTTGAGGCGCGCGCGCACGCGCGACCGTCTTTCTAGGTGCTGTCATTGTTTTATCCGGGTTTTCATGATATTGTAGCGCATAAGAAAACATAACAACACATAATTAACATCTTTACAACACCACCAAAAAAAAGCTTGGAAGTTTGAAATCCTACTAAAATAATGGTACTTGTAGCATTTTCGTTTTTTTTTGGTGGGGTTGCTATATATACGTGCCACTGGTCATCCTGACCATCAGGAAGGCTGGACTGGATGCTGCCGTGGAGGCTGGTTGCAAGGAGCTGTTGGAAAACCTATGATCGTCTTGCTATGGAGAGTTGCTATGGAGAGTATAGACTATTAAGTATATGATTATATGTATGTGATTTAACTGTGGCCGAGAGATCCAATCATATCCCATTTATGATCATTTATGTATCTAAAGGGGTTTTTATGGCCAATTAAATCCAAATCTACCAGCAGTTGGGTGTATGCAAGAACTATCAATTTTATTCAATTTTGATCCTATCATACCCTATTTATGCGTCATTTCAATGGCAATAGCATCATTCACCAATATTAACCACTACATTCATACCGTTGACTTAGCCAGGACGAATTGCTTGCACGGTTGATTTCCAATGGGTCACAAAAAATGGGACACTTTTGATGGCTGCTGAATGTGGGCCCTCTGGCAGGTCACCTTTGATCAGACCTTAGCCACGCTTCTGAAGAGCGACGTGCTGGCGCGGGCGACGCGCAGGGGTCACCCAGCGCCAGGGTTTCCCTGGCAACGTCGTCGTGATCGTTCCAAGGGTCGAGCGGTTTCTAGCCATTTCTAGCCTTTCCCGAGGTGCCAGTGCACCCTGTCTGTGAAAAAGACTCAAGGATTGGTTCTGGCGGTTGGTCGATAGATATTCCTGGAATGGATCACAATAATGCCCCTCAAACCTATTCAAACTTGACATACAACTTGACATGCAAAACCCCAGGCAAGATTTTCCCTGGCCCTAGTTGGCTGATGGAGGGCTCCCATCATGGGTCAGAAAGGATCGCTGTAAAACTAGGAACTCATCGTAATCAATAGAAATCATATTTTCCAGCTTAGAGCCCCAATCTTTCCAGTTTCAAATCCATGTTTCAACTCCCATGGAAAACCAGGCCATTCAGACCCAGCTGAGGTCAATCCCCTTCACACCACCTGGTTTTGCTACTGATTCGCTGCTGGGCCGCCAGGCCTTGACTCAACTTGACATCTGATAGATGCCATGAGGATGTTCCAAAATGTGTGTGTTCTTTGGGTGTTTTAATGTCTTTTAGGGGTGGAACAAATCGCATACTAAGCTGACTAAGCTTGATAGTTTTGCAGAGCTCGTGAGGGGAATGAGAGGATCACCATTGAGGTCTTGATTTGGAGAACTGACTCATTGAAAGTTCTGGATTCTTAACCATCAAGTTTGGCTGATGAAGCTTTGATTGCAAGTGAGTTGTTATGTATTGCGTGTACCGCACCAAATGTAATGTAGCAATGTAGGAAGTGTAAAATGATTTTTTTCAGCACCACCTTTAGGTGCTTGAAAGGTGTGGCGAACGACCAAAAGAGTTAAGCTTGATGTTTATCCTGTTCCTCTGGAGGGCCAACAGAAACGTAGGATCCGCAATCCTCGCAGGCGAGGACTCTGCGGCCAACGAAGAGGCTTGGGTCCCTGTATCTCAACCATTTCCAGGGTGGAAGATCCACTGTTTGTAAGTCATTTTCCGAGAGAAACCATTTTTCCACATCTATGTTAGTTTATGTTAGCTTACCCTAGGGCATATGAATATAGATGATGATTTAACATACTGTATATCTAAGCTATGGTCATTTGCCCATTTATAGCTGATTAACCAATTATACATGATGATTGTTCATGTTTATGTTAGTTTACCGGAGGGTATATGATGATTTGCCAGCAAGATCTATATAAGTCTTGGACATCTTTGGACATTCTTCCTTTTCTAATACCAAACTTGGGGTATGCTAATGCTTTGGCAATACAAAAGCCATCATTCGTTTTGAAACCACGTCCAAAACAATTTCCAGCTACCAGGCTTTCCTTCTGGCTACGCCTTTGGCTTGATGGTGGCCAACCACTGGCAAAGTCTTGGTCCCTTTGGTTTGTCATAAAATGCTGGTGCCATTTTTCTGGTGAAACCTTGCTGAGTGGTTTACGCTATGGGCTCAATTTTAGCCATACATGGAGAACACAGACATGGAGTCTCGAAGGCATGTTTTGCCCTGTTTCCTCTGCTTTGGTTGTGTAGGTATGTCACATCATGTTATCGCCGCAGCTTCACCTTGTAGAACACATCATCATTGGAATTTTCAGGCCATAGGGCTACCAAGCTCCACACCACTCCCAGCCGGGCCTGCTTAAAGCTCCACACCAAGGCATGCTGCCACTGAGCCCACGCTCGCGTGAGAGCTTGTCGGCCTGGGGAGGTGCACAGGCCGCTCCAGTTGAGCCTTTGAACATGGAGGACGTTGACCGTCACATGGTGGCGGGGCTTTTCTCTGCCTTTTTCAGGCCTGCTTTGGGATGAGCCATCGAAGGAATACCGTGAGAAAGGAGTAGCCATCACTGAGTATTGAATTGTTGATGTTATGTTATGTCAATATGTCATATCTATGTGTACACATATATCTATCTATCATTATCTATCTATATTTGGGTTTCAGTGTTTGGATAGCAGGTGACACAGATCCAAAACGGCCATTCAAGCTGGTTGGTTGTGCAGCTGTGCATCCCTTAACACATGGCGGAGATAGAGATAGAGAGAGAGAGAGAGAGAAAAAAAAAATACTTTACTTCGTGTGATCCCCACTGTGACATTTTTACATTTTCTTACTGGCAAATCTGCTGGCATTCTATCTGACATATCTTCTGGCATTCTATCTGGCAAATCTTCTGGCATTCTATCTGGCATATCTTCTGGCATTCTATCTGACATATCTTCTGGCATTCTATCTGGCATATCTTCCGGCATATATTCTGACATATCTTCTGGCATTCTATCTGGCATATCTTCTGGTATATCTTCTGGCATATCTTCTGGCATTCTATCTGGCATATCTTCTGGCATATTATCTGGCAAATCTTCTGGGATTCTATCTGGCATATCTTCTGGCATATTATCTGGCAAATCTTCTGGGATTCTATCTGGCATATCTTCTGGCATATGTTCTGGCATATCTTCTGGCATATTATCTGGCAAATCTTCTGGGATTCTATCTGGCATATCTTGTGTCATTCTATCTGGCATATCTTGTGTCATTCTATCTGACATTTTATCTGGCATACCTTCTGGCATTCTATCTGGCATATCTCATAGCATTTTATCTGGCATATCTTCTGGCATTCTATCTAACATTCCATCTGGCATATCTTCTGGCTTTCTATCTGGCATATCTCATGAGGTCCGGCAGGGAACACTTGCCGTGGATACTCGCGGTTGAGGTCCGGCAGGGAACACTGGGCGTGGATGGTCGTGGTTGAGGTCCGGCAGGGAACACTGGGTGGGGATGGTCGTGGTTGAGGTCCGGCAGGGAACACTGGGCGTGGATGGTCGTGGTTGAGGTCCGGCAGGGAACACTGAGCATGGATGGTCGTGGTTGAAGTCCGACAGAGAACACTGTGCGTCGAGGGTCGCAGTTGAGCAGGAGGACGAGGATGACGAGGAGGACGAGGAGGACGAGGAGGAGGAGGAGGAGGAGAGGAGGAGGAGGAGAAGGAGGAGAAGGAGGAGGAGGAGGAGGCAACTGACATAAAATCTAACAACCCTCACCTGACAGGTGGGGAACAAACAAACAGCAGAACCACCAGCTGATACGAGCGGATCATTTCTAATTAGCAAAACATCTACAAATCATGATACTTCACAATCATCATGCAACACTATTAAACATAATCAATCATAAATCATTAACATTTCTCATGTTTTTTTTTTAAATAATGATTTATCCATCAAAATCATCATCAACGGGTAAACCAACATTTATAGTTGATTTACCTATTATAAATGATGATTAATGATGATCCATAATCATCATTACTTAATGATCCATAGCTGATTATCCAACAGCTGACTGACTGCTTGCCGTAGCTTCCTTGGCTCGGGGCCGCCGGCCGCCGAACCGCCACGCAGCGGTGGCGGTCAAGGGTCCGGAGGCGGGCTGGGGAGGGACCGGTAGGGGATGACATGGCATGGAAAATGCAGATCATTGTCAATATTATTGTGTAATATTTTGTAATGTCAACCCTGGATTAATAAACCATGGTTTAATTAGGGGGGTACTCCTCCAATAGTCATGTACATGAGACCTTTTGGTACAGCGTGGAGTTTCAGCAAGACACGTGAAACTGCCTTTCTTGATATCCCAATTTTTGCCGGTGAAGATCGGTGAAGTCCAGGATATATCAGCACGTCACTTCTTATTGGAGTTATATAAGATGTGATATATATATATATACGTATATATAATATATACAGTATCAGTATATATATATATTTAATTGATACACACACACACACATATATATATATATATGCAATATATGTACTTGTGTAGTGTAGGTAGTTATATGTACGCATATCCGGACAATTGGCTACGGATTTTCGGGGGTAAACATTTAAAAAAATATAAAAACAAAACAATGGAAGTAACACCACCAGGTCTTCCCCTTGGGTTTTTCATTTCTGCGAGGTCGAGCTAATGCCTCCGTGGTTTGGGGGACGCCCCTTTGACGGAGGAGCACTGTTCAAGGGAGCATTGGCAGGATAGGCTCTGTATAGTGGTGAAGCTGCAGGTCAAAAAAACCGCCGCCTGGAATAATCACTGCATAGCCAAGAGATGCAAACCGTCCGGTTTGCTAAAAAAATTCTTCAAGAGGTCCTCCACAACAGGTACTGTAATATAGTGGTAAAAAACGATCGTTTCTTGATGGTTTTTGCAAGTGTTAATGTTTTTTATTCCTCAAGTCGACCCGAAGTTTTTGGCTAAATCCGTTCTGTGCATATTTTGCAGCTTCAAGACTCTATAGGACATGGTTGCGACATGTCGAGACCATGTTGTTTCAATTCCTGGTGTCAGGACCCGCGATGGAAAAACTCGAAATTGAAGCCGCCGAAGGACCTCTTCTGTGTCTGGAATGATTTTCCCCGTCTTATTTTTTTTGAAGGGAAGATAAGAAGAGCCAAACTATTCAGACCAACTAACGCATTAGGAGACACTGAATCCAAAGAGATCTCTGAGAATGTCGATGTCCATGGCGAAGCTGCGTGCGATTCTCAGTGGGGTGTGACCGCACGGCCGGAAAGAAATCGCGAAAAAAATGGGGATTCGGTTGGCCAGGGCTCTGCAAAGAGTTAACCAGAGGTTGATTTGTGTTTATGGCAATAGGTGCCAAACGCTGGGCAATCTTGGCCCACCTTTATTTTTCTCCACATTGGCAAGACTTGGACCACGGGCGCAGTTTTTAAGCATTTTTACGAACGGATATCCATGATCCCACTTTTCAATTTGCATGTTTGGTTTGTTTATGTTGTTATGCATAGAAAAGAGGGGAGGGCCAAGCCGCATTTGCACAAAGATCCCTTGGAAGAATGAAGCTGTCATTGAGGATGGGCTGTTCCATTCATCATGTGTGAGTAGGCCGAGCTTGGGTAAGATTAAATTCAATGGTCGCAGACCCACATGGTCTAAATAGACATACAAATGAACATGAAGCTGATATCAATCGAACATTGATAAATACATGCGGGATGTCATACCGTGCTCAAATAAAAGCATGCATATTGGACCAAGCTGGTCATTTTGGATATAGTGTTCGGTTTTTGAAGTGGGAACGCAACTTTTTGATGGAAATTTCCAAAGGTGGTGTCAGGTGCCAGCGTTGCTGAGGAACGAAGCTGCAGGAAAGAGTGACAAGATGTTTCTTGGATTTCTTCCTTCCTTTTCCAGCATATAACATCATATAACTTTTATCAATATAGCATAATATAGCATTAGTCATGATTAACCATTATGAACCAGTGTTAGTCGGACTTATTAGTCACTCACCGGATTCCACGGGTTTTTGTTCGTGAGCTTGATGGCAATCTAGAATTTTCAGGTCTTCCGACCATGATGAATGGGAGATATGAGCACATTCATTCATAGTTATGATAATGTCATTATGCATATGTGATCATATGTGTGCGGAAGTGGAAGACATATGGTGTGTATTCTAAATAGTGATGATCGTTGTTGGTCGTATTTGCGGACGGAATAAAGGCCAATGCAGCAAAAGGTTTCACACCGTGATGAAAGTTGTTGGTCCGTGAGTGTTGAAAGGCATTGTGCTATAAAGTAAGCAACACTTGGGTAGATCTGGGACGGAGGACGATATACCCTATATAATTACCAGGGCTTTACCATGGCAGCATGGCACAAATGATTATCCATTCAGTTCAAACAGCCATCCAGGAAAGCTCTTCATTTACTTGGATGAGTGACCCAGTGAAATACCCAGTTTTTGATGACACCGGAGGCTACCTCGAATGGTTTGGTTTATTTACATCAGCCACATCAGCGGTCGCGTATATCGCGTCACTAAGTGTGGAAAGCGTGATGCACAGCGACTTCGTGAAGGCACCTTTGGTGGGGCTCACTCCAACGTCCACCCTGGAAGTTGGGGTTAGGGCTCACTGATGCTACACACCAGCAGAGGGGATTATTGATCCCCTGAAACTTTGAGATTCTTGTCCCTGATATTGGTGGTAAAACCAAAGCCAGAATCGAACATGATGGTTGAAATAAACGACCAAACGTCATACATCATTACTATTATATACATATATATAGCCATAATTTGTTTTCAATCAATGAAGTCTAATGATGGGAAATCACAACAAGACTCCACTTCATTGGACGCCGAGCCTCTGAACACAGGAGATGGCCGTTGAGTATGCGCAGCGGTTGCTCACTGCTCCACCGAAGAGTCTCCAGGAACGGGTCCTGGACGATGGTGATGACCGGGGAGAAATCCCGCTTGGCATGACAGATACAGGATACAATCTGGTAATTTAACATAGACATGGTAAATGGAGGAATCTGGCTCGTTTTTTGATCTACAGTAATCTACAGTATAGCAAACTGTTAAATTACCAGTACCGCGCAAGGCGGTGGCGGGAGTTTCAAAGATAGGAAACCTTATAGGAGAGTTTGGTTGTTGTCACGCATGCATGGCAGAGCGAACTGACGGATCGAAAGGTGGTTGAGGCTCTGATTTCTCTTTCTCTTTCTCTTTCTCTCTATCTCTCTCTCTCTCTATCTATCTATCTATCTACCTATCTATCTATCTATCTACCTATCTATCTACCTATCTACCTATCTATCTATCTATCTATCTACCTATCTATCTACCTATCTACCTATCTACCTATCTACCTATCTACCTATCTACCTATCTACCTATCTACCTATCTACCTATCTACCTATCTACCTATCTACCTACCTATCTATCTATCTATCTATCTATCTGTCTAACTATCCATCCATCCATCTATCTATCTATCTATCTATCTATCTATCTAATGAATTAATTATATATGTACTGATGTACCTATCGCTCTGCCTGTCTATCTGTCTCTCTCTCTCTCTATCTAATCTGAAATACATCCTGCAAAAGTAATCCCATCCCTGGTTTCACTACTCAAAGTCCAAACCGGTAGCCCGCTGTCCCCAGTGCAGGACTTCCTGCTGCCCCTGGGCGAGGAAAGTCCAGGTGCTCCGGGGAATCAGTGCCAGTGGGGAGAGATTTGTCACAACAGAATTTCCCAGGTTCTCATCAATGTCACCGTGAAAATTGCCAGTGGGAGATATTTGTTACCATGTTTCCAGACAAACTCATGCGGAAAGTCGTTGAAATTCTGACTCATCCATGTGCGATTTTAGACTTGCTTGAAGGGAAACATTGTGTTCTTCCCACACTCGGTTGAAGGGACAGGTTACAGAACATTTTGGCGCCTTTGTCTCGCCCCTCAGTTAGGCTGAGGCAGACTTGGTCTGAAGGCGATGGCGAGAGATAGAGAGAGGGGGAAAGATTTCTGTAACATTTCATTTGCCCTAATTTGGATCTGTCTGAAAATAAGGCACTCCATTCCATCCATTGGTCATCACCATTTTGTCTCTTATTTGACAGCCTTAAATTAGTCGTATACCCCATGTTCAGATACATCCGAATACACTATTCATTGGTGAAATGATTAAAGCCCAGTTTTTCATGGTGTGATGCAACATGTTCCCAGTTACGCACCATGAACACCCACTAAAAGACCATGACATCCAAGGAGATTTGATGTTCCCATGCTGGATGTCATGGTTCCGTCAGGATCTGAGGGGAGCCCGGAGACTGCACAAGTGCAGTCGGCCTTTGGCCATTTAGGCCAGACCTGGAGGATCTGGAACATGACATGACTATGATTGGCGGTGGGATCCACAATGCCTTTTCGGTGGCAGCGTTTGTATCAACCAACCAAGAAGCAGCAACGTTATCGATGTTTATAATGTATATGCATGTTTATATTAATATATATATATGCCGGTTAAGAACGGGGGCTATGAAAGAAATATTGTCAATCCAATACTTCAACATTGTTAAACAAGCATCCGCAAAGCATGTGGGAGTTGCAAAAAGAATTAGCATGTCAAATAGCTCCAAGTGAGGATATACACAAGTTGAGGCTGGTTGATGGTTGTGGATTCGTGGAGCCTACTCCCTTACCCTATGTAATTACCCTATGTATCTGAAATTGTCTATATAGGCCTCCATTTGAATGGACCTAATACGAAACCACAGCTTCTGGCTGGGTTTTCAAAATTGATTGATGACCGGAAGTTGGGTTAATACTCGACATACCCCCCAAAACAGAAAGATATTATTGAATTCAATAGGAAATTATACCCCAGCAAGTTAGTGCATATGCGGCTAGCAAATGGGCTAATGTTGACTGAGAACACCTGAGAGAGGCTAAACTCTCCGTGTAGGAGGTATGTATTCGAGCGACTTTGCATGTAAAAACATGCATCTTGATATGTAAAACGATATAGTGAACTCCCAAAAACGATAACAATGGGAATTAGTTCATATGTGAAAGCATGCTGGGATGTGAAGGGGTGATATTCATGACATGATGGTGGATACCTGTTCTAGAAACATCTAGATCATCTAGGCTCTCAGTTGTGGGGTATACGGTATACGTCACACCCAGCTGACACAACAGAAGATGTGCAAAAATATGCTGACACTCTTGATCCTGGCCAATTTCTTTATTTCTGATTATTGCAAACGGTTTTGCGTCCAATCACATTATGACTGTTATGTGGCAACTAGCTGGATTTGGATGTTCTTTTGGTCTCGCCATCGCTCAAGCCCTCCGGATGAACGTGTTGTATTTTTATGCTTTCATGCAAGCAGTGACGATGACAACAGGTATCCTTTCCAACTTTCTTTGGTTCACGCCATTTTCCTAAAAATGTACCCTGCTTTGAACAATGACGAAAATGATAACGAAACGAAAAGCATTTCTTGACAAAATGTCCTTCGCTGATGGATGGTCCAGGTGTGAAAAGATTCTTGAGATGATTCTTTGCCCTTCAATATTGTCACTTGCTTATTGCGACCTTTTCGCTGCTATGCATATTCTCTTGCAGCGCCCCATCGCTTTAGTCCATCTCGGTTCATCTCGGGCACACAGATCGTAAAACTGCACCTGCAGGTCTGGGACTGGTGGCAGCTGTCCACGGGGCCCGTGAGCATTCGGTATTTTCTGATGATCTCATTGACTTGGCCAGGCTGCACACGTGGGCCGATTTCGTGGACAGCTGCCACCAGTCAGGGAGCTGCAGTTTGACGATCTTTATGCTAGATGAGGAAAGCCAAGGCATTGGACCATGTCGATGGTTTGGCTTAGCTACGCAGACGCTGGCCAGTGAAAGGCCTGGAGCATGTCACTGTGAGAGCTCATCCGGGCTTCTTCCAACAAACTGAATTCAAAACTTGTTTCTGAGCTTGAGACAGGACGGTGCAACTGTGATTTGCAGTTGCACTGGCAGGTATCATACCATACCACAGTTGGAGCGCTGCAAAAGAAAGCATAAGGCAGTCAAAGACGCTGCAGCTGCTGAAGTGAAGGTGTAAAAAGTATTCCTCCATCCATTTCGCAAGGGGAAGCAAATGGTGCAACCAGGATATATATATATACTATAAAATGATATAGTGAACTCCCAAAACGATAACTTTGACCAAAAATCACATTTTTCAATTGAGGTTTCGCCGATCGCCCACCTGATAATGACGAAAGCAAGTGGGATAGTTCACAAGAGATCATGCAGCTAACCCAGTCAATCCAGCTTACCAACCAATCCATGGGAGGCAACCCAGTTGTCATTTGCAGTCGGATCGTTGGAGTAGCAGAAAATGTGTGGCGCCAGGCACCAACAACCAGATGGAACCAGCAGTGGAAATACAGTCACACTGGAAGCGGGACGTCAGGACTGCAGATGAGTTGGCTCGTGACTTGCTTAACTTGTTTGATGCCCTTTGGCGAAACATAATGGGAAAGGGCAATGTTCATGTCAAATGGGAAGGCAATTTTTGGAGTCCAGTGCGATACAAAATGAACGGCCTCCATTCCCCAGTTGGATTGCCAGAGTGTAAACGCACTGAAATTGCTGTGTGAACTCCTCAGTCCAGTCCAGGCTAGCTAAGGCCGTAAGGCCTGTGGAATTTCAAGGTTCTTCAAGGGAATCTCCAAGCCAGATCAAGGTAAGCGATCAGTGCTAAGTACAGTTTTCAGATTTCTTGCTCACAGCTGCTAATTCTACATTTGACTTGGCTTTGTTTGTTTTTCAGGCTCACACTTGCGTTGCCCAAAGATTTGATGCAAAAGGGATTCGATTTGTCACTTGAAGGGCCCAACCCCTGAACTGGTTGCATTGAAGCTGTACAGAAACCATAGGAAACCCATATATAGGGATTTCCACTTACGACTTACACATGCTTATTGACTGATAAAAACCAAGGTTTCCTAAAGTGTTCATTAAATCATCCCAAAAAGGAACGCACGTTTGGGTTCGGATTATTTTTCCTACATCAATCCGTAATAATTGGGCCAAAAAAGTTGAACGTACGCCAACTATATAAGCAGGCAAAAATCACCAGAACTGGCTGAAGAGAAAATTGACTGGAAACCTCCACAGGGGTGGCAAAATACATGACTATCCGCACCATTTTCCCTCAAATCTATTGAACAGAAATGGGTTCATTCGGTACTACATCCTAAGCATTCAACAATTTATGGTCTTTTGAGTCTAATCTCAATATGCATATCATTTCAGGACCCACCTTTCTATCCAAAAGAACCATGTACCATCCCCCAAAGTAACATAGACATATGCGGAAAGGTTTTTTTTTTCACACGTAGTGATTCTCATGGTCAAGCTGTTGCTTGCGGGGATGGTAAATGGGATCCATTATGCTATATCTTATTATATTATATATATATATCCCGTTGAATCCCATTGATCCCCACCATTTCCCACAGTATCCCATTAATTCCCACTATGAAACGCTATAAATCATCTAAAAATGGAGGGCTGGTGCCCCAACCTTGGCCGCACCTTGGCCGCGCTGGGTAAAACAATCATAAGCCTCCAAATCACCATTTTTACAGGTGGTATAAATCATTCCCAAATGGGTTGTTTATGATATTGTTTTACCCGCGTTAATTTATTAATGGGATTCAATTGGGCTTCATGGGAATTTCATGGAACTTAATGTGGACTTAATGGGGATGTCATGGGCATTTCATGCAACGATGTTTGTTAATGGCTTGAAATACCAATCTTCGGGGATCAAACCAACCATCACATGGGTATACATATGTATATATGTATTTTCATATATATATATATACATAATTATATATATAATTATTTATATATATATATAATTATATATATATATACATATATATATATACATATATATATATATCTATCTATGATATGAGCAGTGTTCAAATCCATTGTTGCTTGGTTGATGATTGTAGCGATTATCTTACTCAATAGATAGAGGATTATCACAATCCATTATATACGTGAAATCTACGAAAATCCTAGTAATAACCAACCAGAATAATCTTCATGTGTTGAAGCGCCAATCATATGGTGGATACAGAGGGATAGATAGGGTTAAGCTAAGAGTTTGCAACGGAACATGTCCTGTTTGCGGAGGAATTGCCTCTTAAAACTCGTCGGTGTTATATAATTATATGCTGGTCATTTCCAGAGGGCAATCATAGATTAGATATATGATTTGGTTCCAAAGGTGGCAAGCCAAAGCCATAAACCATCCTCAATTTTGCCAGATATGGGTTGAAGAGAGACCGTGAAGAATCACAGGCTTATGGCATTGGGTGTGCCACATGGTACAGTATGCATTAAATTGTGATTATATAGGCATCATTGCGTACGTATGATTATACAGGATTATACAGGTTGATTCGCTGGACTGGTTGGTTTGTTTTTTAAACTACATGTATATCACGTTTGGCAATATATTAATATATATTTAATTTAAATGATATATATCATATATATAATACAAAATATTTCAGTTTTTTTAATACAATAATATATCATAAATATATATATATATATATTATTTTTAATATATAACATAATATATAACATTTATTCTATAATTCTATAATATATTGTTTTAATATGTTTTAATTTAAAATACACAATATTTTGCAAATGTGATATATAGCTTATCATATCAGTTGTTTTATTATTTAATATATATATATATTGTATATAATTATTTTCTTAAACGTTTAATATTTAATATGCAATATTTTTAAAATATTTCAAATATAGAATATATATATAATATTTAATATAGAATATATAATATATATTATTTAATTCATAATAGATAATATAAAATATATAAAATATATTTTTTATCATTATAATATATCATTTTTAATTTTTAATAATAAACATTATATATATAATATATATAATTTAAAAACACATATATTATAATATATAGTATATACAGTATTTTTTTGATTGTAATATTTAATATCTATTTTTATAATATATATATAATATTCATATTATTCATATATATATATATGCGTATATTTTATATATATGCAGATATATATATATATACAGATATATATATATTTATTTATTTATTTATATGGGAGCCGTCCGTAAAAGCAGGTCACAAATTTATGAATTGATGCGTTTACTTTGCTTTGCGCGATTGCTAAAACCTGCATCGCGATAGGCTGAGCGATTGGTTGGCGATTGGTTATACGGCTACCACCCTATTACTACTACTACTACTACCACTACTAGTACTACTACTACTACTACTACTACTACTACTACTCTACTACTACTACTACTACTACTACTACTACTACTACTACTACTACTACTACTACTACTACTACTACTACTACTACGAGTACGAGTACGAGTACGAGTACGAGTACGACGACGACGACGACGACTACTACTACTTTCGAGACCAGAACCATGCCAATAATTGACATGGCCGCGCGGATTCCGCGCGCGCGGAATCCGCGCAGATGTTTTCAGGTCAGAAGGACATTCAAGCTAGCTCCAATTGAAAACAGGTCAGAAACAGGTCAGAAACAGGTCAGAAACACCAAAAAGGCAGCACTTGCCTAGCATCCCATCCATCC
Source organism: Cladocopium goreaui (assembly GCA_947184155.2). Classification (NCBI taxonomy): domain Eukaryota; class Dinophyceae; order Suessiales; family Symbiodiniaceae; genus Cladocopium; species Cladocopium goreaui. Next base: position 1,601,472 of record CAMXCT020000113.1, on the reverse strand, counting down.
ATCCATCCATCCATCCATCCATCCATCCATCCACCTCAGCTCTTATCATTGCTACTTCTACTATTATTACTATTACTACTATTACTACTTCTACTACTCCTCCTCCTCCTACTGTTACTACTACTACTAGTAGTAGCACTAGTACTAGTATTTGGGGCACTAGTAATGATATTACTTTGACGATCACTAAAATTGTTCCTAGTTTGGCTGCCCGTGCTGATTTTTTTGAAGTTGAAGAAGACTCCGGGAAAGGTCAGAAACAGGTCAGAAACAGGTCAGAAACACCAAAAAGGCAGCACTTGCCTAGCATCCATCCATCCATCCATCCATCCATCCATCCATCCACCTCAGCTCTTATCATTGCTACTTCTACTATTACTATTACTACTATTACCACTATTACTACTATTACTACTATTACTACTATTACTACTATTACTACTATTACTACTATTACTACTATTACTACTATTACTACTTCTACTACTACTACTACTTCTACTACTTCTACTACTACTACTACTACTACTCCTCGTACTACTTTTACTACTAGTACTGCTAGTACTACTACTACTACTACGACTACTACTACTACTACGACTACGACTACGACTACGACTACTACGACTACTACGACTACTACGACTACTACGACGACTACGACGACGACGACTACTACTACTACTACTACTACTAGTACGACTACGACTACGACTACGACTACGACTACTACTACTACTACTACTACTTTCGAGACCAGAACCATGCCAATAATTGACATGGCCGCGCGGATTCCGCGCGCGCGGAATCCGCGCAGATGTTTTCAGGTCAGAAGGACATTCAAGCTAGCTCCAATTGAAAACATGTCAGAAACAGGTCAGAAACAGGTCAGAAACACCAAAAAGGCAGCACTTGCCTAGCATCCCATCCATCCATCCATCCATCCATCCATCCATCCACCTCAGCTCTTATCATTGCTACTAATACTACTACTACTACTACTCCTGCTACTACTACTACTGCTACTACTACTGCTACTACTGCTACTACTGCTACTACTACTACTACTCCTACTACTACTCCTACTCCTACTCCTACTCCTACTTCTACTCCTACTCCTACTCCTACTCCAAACGCACCCTCTCTCTCTCTCTCCCTTGCCTATTCCCTCACCCTCCTACCAGAACTCCTACGCCTACTCCTATTCCAATTTCCACTACCACTACTGCTAGTGCTACTGCTACTGCTAGTGCGCTGTGAGTTTTCCGGACCGTTTCCGGACCGCACAAGCTTATTTTGCTCCCAAATTTGAAATCGAATGCGTTCACGCATGGATCCTTACTCTCATTACTAGATTTGCTACTACTCTTAGTACTACCACCACACCCGCTGCTACTGCACCACCACTACCACTAGTACACCTAGGAATTTCTGCTCTTGCTTTTAAATCCAATTGACATGAGTTCCGCTGAAGGGTCAGAAACGAGTCAGAAACCAGTCAGAAACCAGTCAGAAACCCGTCAGAAACCGGTCAAACGCAACCATCTGTTTCCCCCTCCCTCCCTCTCTCTCTCTCTCTTTCTCTCTTTCCCTCCCTCTCCCTTTCTTCCCTTGCCCTGCTACTAGAACTCCTTCTCCTATTCCTACTCCTACTCCTACTCCTACTCTTACCCCTCCTACTATTACTACTACTACTACTACTACGACTAGTACGACTAGTACTACTAGTACTACTAGTACTACTAGTACTACTAGTACTACTGCTGCTGGTACTACTGTGAGTTTTCCGGACAGTTTCCGGACCGCGCGAGCTTATTTTGTTCCCAAATTTGAAATCGAATGCGTTCACGCATGGATCCTCATTATATAATACATAACTTATATTTTATGTATATGATCTGATCAACGAAGAACAATCCCTTCCGCGATTGCTCACTGTGGTACCGCGGTTGCTACGCGATTGGCTGAGCGATTGAGGGCTGTCCGGGAAAAGGTATTTTGGACAACCCCCATATATTGATGTTTTAAACTATAAAGCATAAAGTGAATATTTCGAGGTTCAGTGAATGTAAAGTCTCAGCTTTTGGTTTTGCTGAACGCATGGGTGTCCACATGCTTTAGCCGTTTTAGCAATTTCACCCAGCACCTGGTCAAATTTATGTGATTTCGCGATTTTTTGTGTATAAATCTGGAGACTGGGTTCATCAGACATCGTTAGCAGCCAAAGAAAACATTGAATCAAACAATTGACAATTGCAACTTCCAGCAGGACAACCATCTTCCAACTCCCTTGTTCTGGGTTCATGTGGTTTGATTGAACCTGGTGTACCCCCAAAAATCTGGAGAGCTTATCATCAGTTACACGAGAAAAGTTGCCGTAAAGTTGGGGCCCATCCGCCATTGACGCAGGACCAGTCGCAAGGCTCCAGTGAAACCCGGGTTGGTGACGCCTGAGAGCTGCATGGAATGCCTCTACCCCAAGCCTCCCAAGGACGGACCCTTGAAACCGGAATTTGATACGCCCCCAACTGGTGGAGATGGATTGAAACATATAGAAACCCAAGGAATATACAAGTTATACAACTGCAAATCGTACGACATTGGCTGGTGGTTCCAGACATGTTGAATCATATATATATTTGCTAATTTTTGTCCCTTGGGCAAGATGATCCCCAAGGGCACCGTTGACCCAGTGGCAGGACCGGCACTACGACGAGGGAGCAGAAATGGAGAAGGACACTGGCAGCAACCCATGATCGATGCGTAGCTTCAAATTTATTGCACGTCTGGTTCGATAGAATTTCATTTGAGAGAGGCAATGCATTCGTTTCACCTTATGCCTTCATCTCTGCTCCGAGCCAAGGTCACAAAGCTAGGACTACAGCCAAACATTTCTGGTTCGCCAGGAGGCTGTCCGCAAGCAGAAAGTCAGGGCCCAGAAGTCGGACAAGTTATCCGAAGAATCACATGTTCAGGACCTTTGAAGACACTGGGGGCCAGGCAGGTTGGAGGTCATACTGGGGCCAACAAAAAATCTAGGACCCTGTCAGGATCTGTTGGTCTCAAGTGATTGTAAGATATTGTAAGCGATTTACTGCACACAGTGTCACAATATGTTGCATGTGAAGCCATTTTTGTGAATATGTGTGAATCGTTTTCATTGAATTGGGAGTTCCTTTGAGCAGCATTCACTGGCCCTAAGCAAATGCCTGCCCGAGACAGCTTCGTAGCCATGTACGATCATGTACGTCAACAGACCAAGTGGTTTCAGTCTCTCGAGACAGGTGATCATGTCCATGCCTGCTCTCTCTGGAACTGGAACTGGCTATAGGACTTGGAAAAGCGATCGTCCATATGCGTCTCGATGGGTTGCATTTCTCGTCCCCGCAATATGCATGAAGCGATGGGCCAAGAGTCGTCGACTTCGGGTGCAAAAGGGTGATTCGTTGCCTTTTGAGGTCAGAAAGATCAAACTCTTAGTGGATGGGGACCACTTTGGCTGCAGTCAGATCCGTGACGCAGTGGCATTCTTGGCTGAGAAGTCTACTCATTTACACACGCTCATTTATGCGGCCCCGGGACGCATCAATAACAAGAAGATGAGAGTGCTATTGCAGCAGCCTGATATTTCCTTCGTTCCAGTTCCACGTTCAAAGAATCATGCAGCAGAGCCGAATGATGATGCTATCATCGCTGAAATGCTAGAGAGTGCCAAGTCCCCAAGCAGTGAGTGCATAGCTTTGTTGACCGATGACAAGGGCTTTGCCAGTGCCATTAAGGATGTCATTTCCCAGAAGCGGCAATTTTTCGTTTTCGTGTCTAATCGGAGTACATCAGTGGTGAATTTTTACAGGAAGCAGGGCATCCCTCTTTTGGCTATGCCTTCCAAAAGCAGGCATAGCCAAAAGATTGATGCCCTGCTTCCTGAGGGAAGATTCACGAAGATTAGAGCAATTCTCCGCTCTGATGGCCAAGGAACAGTTGAGTTCGGGGAAGCCTTTGATTCAGTGGCCAAACGTTCTCACGCTGAGGGAGTGTACGACTCATTTGAGAGCCTGTTGAAGGACCAAACTTGTACAGCTTCATTCTCATCGTCCGGTGCATATCCAATTCAAAGAATTTCCAAATTCTGGTTTACGAATGGTTTGGGACCATTTTCCCCTTGCCTTTTGCTGTTTTATCTTTGGACCATGCTATTCGGCAAGAATCTCGGAAATGGACCTCGAAAACGCAAGACCATGCCCGAGAGCAGCATTCACTGGCCCTAAGCAAATGCCTGCCCGAGACAGCTTCGTAGCCATGTACGATCATGTACGTCAACAGACCAAGTGGTTTCAGTCTCTCGAGACAGGTGATCATGTCCATGCCTGCTCTCTCTGGAACTGGAACTGGCTATAGGACTTGGAAAAGCGATCGTCCATATGCGTCTCGATGGGTTGCATTTCTCGTCCCCGCAATATGCATGAAGCGATGGGCCAAGAGTCGTCGACTTCGGGTGCAAAAGGGTGATTCGTTGCCTTTTGAGGTCAGAAAGATCAAACTCTTAGTGGATGGGGACCACTTTGGCTGCAGTCAGATCCGTGACGCAGTGGCATTCTTGGCTGAGAAGTCTACTCATTTACACACGCTCATTTATGCGGCCCCGGGACGCATCAATAACAAGAAGATGAGAGTGCTATTGCAGCAGCCTGATATTTCCTTCGTTCCAGTTCCACGTTCAAAGAATCATGCAGCAGAGCCGAATGATGATGCTATCATCGCTGAAATGCTAGAGAGTGCCAAGTCCCCAAGCAGTGAGTGCATAGCTTTGTTGACCAATGACAAGGGCTTTGCCAGTGCCATTAAGGATGTCATTTCCCAGAAGCGGCAATTTTTCGTGTTCGTGTCCAATCGGAGTACATCAGTGGTGAATTTTTACAGGAAGCAGGGCATCCCTCTTTTGGCTATGCCTTCCAAAAGCAGGCATAGCCAAAAGATTGATGCCCTGCTTCCTGAGGGAAGATTCACGAAGATTAGAGCACTTCTCCGCTCTGATGGCCAAGGAACAGTTGAGTTTGGGGAAGCCTTTGATTCAGTGGCCAAACGTTCTCACACTGAGGGAGTGTACGACTCATTTGAGAGCCTGTTGAAGGACCAAATTTGTACAGCTTCATTCTCATCGTCTGGTGCATATCCAATTCAAAGAATTTCCAAATTCTGGTTTACGAATGGTTTGGGTTCATTGACCATTTTCCCCTTGCCTTTTGCTGTTTTATCTTTGGACCATGCTATTCGGCAAGAATCTCGGAAATGGATCTCGAAAACGCAAGACCTAGCATTTTTCTTCCCGTCCAGATCAGGTAGAGTCAGCAAGTCCAATATCAAAACTTTCGGCAGCAAGCTCGTATGGACCGTATGGAGAATTTTCGAGGCGGAGGTCCATTCATGTTATGGGATTCTAAAGATTTGGTTGCGAAATCCTTGCGCAAGCTCGGCTATCTTGATGACTCTTGGAACACTGACTTTACCGAGGCGTTGACTTGCTTCCGGAATGCCGCTGCCAACAAGGTGCAACTGCGGAAACTTGGATGCGCATGAGACAACATCTGGGGCGGCTGCAAAGCTGAGAACAGCCTTCCTGTCAGATTCCTGTCCTGGACGCTGGCAACCAGGTGGTAAATCCACACCTGCTGTTCTGAAGATACTTCGGTCTGCGGACCTTTTGCCAAGTGATTCGGAGACTCCGGCGATGCATGACATCTGGTCTGCAATGAACACCTACGCTCAAGTTCATCAGTTGCCCAAGGTGAAGAACTTCAACGCTTTGGCTGGGCACATCATGCACCTTGCGAACCAAGATGATCCCAACAGAAGGGGCATCATCGTCATTAAAGATTGAAGATTGATACACTCCGAATGTATCATATCCGTATGCGGAAGCGTTCAGCTGTTGCGCATTGTTGAGAAATGTTGGATAAGATGAACGAAACTCAAAATGTCCGGATACTACCCTAGGTCCCTAGATTCGGACTCCATGTGATAGCCAAGTGCCCCATCAGCAAAGATATTCCTTGACAGTTGGCAAGAGAATCAACATGTGAACGCGACAGAAGTGGAGAAGGACAGTCTTTAAACTTGCCAATGTGTGATCAATCTCAGTTCTGATTATGCTGATCAGAGAGGGTTCATAAAGGAAATCCTGCGTCAGTGTTTTGAACGAAACGGAGCCATTCTCACCACTTTCGTCAGAGCCCAACATGGGCCAACTCATGGTCCCCTTGGAATGGTATGGGTCAGTTGCAGCCATTTGCGGTGTCGTATTCTGTGCTGAAGTAATGAGTGTTCTTTAATTTAAAGCACATATATTTCCATCAGATGATACGTTCTGTTTCCGCGCATAGAAATAGCAGTTTAAGCGAACGTCATGACCCAGCCAGAGCTTCCAAGCCAACCCAGGCAGACTTTCGCATTTCGCGGCCAGGATATAGAACCCCGCAAGCAGAAAGTCAGTCCCCATGACAAGATCTGCCTGGAGCCGCATGTCAAGGACAGGGGCAGTCACTGATGCGACTGGTGTGACAACCGCTTGATGAGATTCACATATTGGCCTACAGGATGCGCAAACCGGTTGGTGGATTAATGCCTTTAAACAATTTTAAACATATAGACATCATAGTCCAGGATTTGCTGAATGATTATCCCCAAGATTCTTATGGGGTGGGTTGAAGCCACCAGACAGTTTGCAGTGTGCGACAAATTTAGCGCTTTGGGCCAGATTGCCACTGTCCATCACTGTCCCTTGAGTGTGTCTTGACAGGACAAACAGGACGAAGTGATGGTGGAAAAGGACACCTGCTCCTGCTGGCTGGTTGAAGGTGGCATAACATTTTTGGTCCTGGATTCAAATTCACATTAGTGTTTGTAACATTTTGCAACATGATTCACAGGTACACATGGCTTATCCTTCATTGGATCACATGGGTAGCAAGATTTGTCGCTACTGTAGGACGCCAAAACGCCGACGTTGCGAGCGGCAGCGGTTTCACCCGCCAAAAGTGGTAAGATGACATTGCGAATAACGATTACGCCGCAGCATTTCTTCTCTTATGGCACTGCTTTTCGCGACGTTCAGGTGAGGTTCGGAAGGGCTGAGACTGGCTGACGGAATGGCTCAAACAACTTATTATTAATAGGGATTGGCTCAGATTGAGTCTGAATGAGGTCATGCCCATTCGTGAGCCTCATTTGCAAATGGTAAGTGCCGTAGTATCACGGAGAAAAGCAGGGAACCTTGACCACCCTTGGCCACAGGGTGGAAGGATCCTGACAGGATCACTTTTTGAGAAAAAGCATCAAATATCATGATGATACCTAACCATACCTAATACTTAAAACAAGCGCCCAGCAGCAAAGCTGGTGTTGGATGAACCTTCGAGATGCTTTGGATTTGTACTACATCCAGCCCGGAGGTTGATTTCAAGCCAGCAAGAGTCATCGTGCGGGCCATTGACATGCAGGGCTACTCATGGATCCTCGTCGCCTTGTGGGAATTCGATGGGGGTTCCACTAGCGAAAGCCGGGATTACCCTCTTGTAATTCAACATGGCAATGGACAATCCCAACTTTGGGAAAATATTGGACTAAGAGCCATGAGTCTATAATAATCTACAATCTACAGTATTCATCCATAGTTTCGATTGCCAGCTAATTACGGTACAACTACTGGAGCATCCCTGCACTTGACACAAAGGGGTTCGAATTTGTGCGTCCCCTCTGGCTGGAACCAAGGAGTGCCTTCGCAGAAAATTTTCCGGGTCCCCTTGCAGTGGACCAATGCACGTTCAAGATCGATCCAGAAGGAAAGAAGGCGATGTCTCGCATGGGCAGTGAGCTGTCGGTTGTTGCTGTAGCAGACTGGTCGCAGATTTACGATCATCTAGAGGTCAGCCCACTTTTGCAACATTTTGCAACTGCTGCCTCAACAAGTGCGAGCATGTGCTGACTTGTCATGTTCCCTGGCCCATGTCATTGTCCCAATCAATTCATGTGTTTCTTGGGGTTCCAGGGTTGTTGGCAGCCAGGTGCAAATCAATCTGCGTGCAGCAGAGAAGTGTTGGGATAGTGTGATGAATTTCCAGATGAAGAGGTTTTACAACTTGAACAAGGTCGGACAGCGCATGCTGCCAGGTGATGTTTCTGCAGGGTGGTGATGATATTTATGTGACTCACTGTTTTTGAATGAGATTGGACATCAACCATATCATATATATATTATATATATATATATATATATTCACGCTTATCACGGTCTGCGTGCCAATGTCAAAGGATAGTTTTTAAAATTTAAAACGTAATATTTTAGTAGATACATCTAACTATGATCAACTACGCATAAATTGCACGTGGTTGGCGCCGAAAAACATGCTGTAATCTTCGCAGGCTGTACCAGCAGAGGGGACCCCAGCCGTTGGCAACACCGGATCCAGGAGAAGGTTGAAGACTTTATGTTCACGGATTGAGGGCGTCGAATTGGCACCTCCAGGAATTGGTGTGCGCCAAGCATTTCTTCATATTTCTTCAGGATCTTGGAAATTGTTCCAACATGTTCCAACGATTTCCCGCCTTTTTCTCCTAGGAGGCTGCCGAAATAGAACTGCTGTAGGTCAAATCCAGCAGGGCATGAGATCAGTGCTGACGGGCCGATGTCATGCCAATTCGTTCATGTTAATGCCAGCGCTTGGCATTGGGCAGCCACAGATTTCTTGGTGACTTGGTGACATGCATATTCCGATGTAAGCCTTAAGGTCAACTGAGCCTCCTAGTAGGTTCCAGATGTCCTGGTTTTGATCAGACTCCTGACCTTTCATCCCTTTCTGGATCCGTAAATGGATGCTTTTGGAACCTTTTTATTATTTATATCCTTATTATATCTTATTACATATATTTACATATATTATATATATATACTTTCAACATCACCAAAGTTGAAAAGACTTTTGGGGATGATGGTTGGCTGAGCCATTGTCTCGGAGACACATTGTGCTGATTACATGGTAGATCTTGCCGCAAGCTACTCCATTGCTGCCCGCCCAGCCGCTGGATCGCCGTTGTACCTCCAGATGGAAACAGTCGATGTGCAGGTTGTGTCAACATGGCGTGCCGTGCTGGTTGCCTTCGGATCCCCGCAGATTCCGAAAAGAAATTGGAGAATTTGATCCGATGGCGCCCTGGGCGCGGCCTCCAACTTTGGTGTTGCTGGAGTGTTTCCATCTGTCGACGCTAAGGAATTTGATTTGCCAAGCTGAGGAACTCATCAGCGCCAGGCGGAGAGATTGGAAGGCCGATGGCGCTAGCAATGTTTGAAGCCTGAAATCCAGTCAATGTCTTTGAGGGATTGACTTGGGCATACGCGTTCAAGATTTTGCTCTTTGGCAGGCCATTTATGAGTTGAGGATTCATACATGGGTATAGTACTCACCGGCGAGTCTGTTTGGCGTCTTAGCATCAGTCTGAAATAGAATCCTTTAATTTCAAGCCTGTTTGGGTGGGTGGATGTGGGTGGTTTGTTTAGTCACCAGCCCAGACATGTTGGGCCATAATTGCATGTGTTTGAGGGTTTTCCAGGGTTTTCCGATAGAGAGGGGAACACCCATCATTTCAAGAAACTCCCGGTATCCATACACATCTTTCATCATTTTTCCACAACGTCCAGCCCTCCAACAAACGCTTGGCGCCTTGCAAACGGTATGCCCAGTTCGACGACGGCATTGCGGCGGAGTGCAAAAAGTTAGGAGCCTGGAACTGAGTAAAGAGTGGGCTCCGAAGATTGTTGGCTGGTCCGAACCAAATTTTAGGCAATGTTAGGCAATGGATTCATATTATTTTCATTTATGTTCAATATTTACGATGCTTGAAAATAGTCACAAATCATAATATCAGTTATATTAATATTCAATTATTATCAATTATTAGAGTATGATGAGTCTGGATGAATTGTGACGACGGTTAGTAATGACATCAGTATAGATGATGCATCAGATTAGGGAGGTCCACAAAAAATGGGTTTCTTTCTAACTTGGGAGGTTGGAAAATGATGGCGTTGCAGGTGGTTTCCTTCCCCATGGTTGCTTTTATTTATTGTGGAAGTTAACAATATTCCATCAAAAGAACATAAATATGTTAACCTTAGGGGTGGTATTTATCCTTTACTGACGTATGTATTCATGACGGGTTGCGGTTATGGTTATTGTCCCGGACGCTCCCAGTACAGGAGGCACCTGATTATGGTGAAAACAGTGAAGTGTATGGATTGCTGCATTTTTCTAACGCACAGCATCAAAAAAAACAAAGACACGTCAAACATATTACGCATACTCGATTTTTTGAAATAACATGAAATCACTGATGTTCACTGATTACATCTGATTAGCACCTAGGTTGGCCAGAGGATTCCGTTATTTTCATATCGCAACAGGGACTGGTGAAAGCCCAGGAAACCCAGGCTCCGACTTTCTTTGCAGAGCTTCTGCACAGATTCACTACGCCACGGTGTCATGCCGAAAAAATGTTCCAGCCCAAGAAACAGCTCGGTACATCAATGTGGAATCATGTGGGTTTGTCCATTCTATGTTCCAAGAATTCCAAAGATGGCAGTTTTATGCAGTTTTAACAAGAGACAGTTTGATCAACCATTGGATTTTTGGGTGCACCATCTAGGCAAACCCACGTGGATGTGTTTTTGCGACAAGTTTTGCACCCAAATCTGGGCTGCGTTTTGCAGCACACATGCGGTCGCTAAGGGCAGTGCCTTGTTGAGGCATTGCGATGGCCACTGGTTGGTGGTCTCAACTACTCACACAAGAATGTACATAGCCTTGGAAAATCACCATTTTTAATATGTAAATCATCAATAGGCAATGTTCCATAGCTTTTTTAGATTTTTTTAGCACATGTTCATTTGCTCCTTGTTTTGGAGCATGACAGTGACCAGCCAGATGATCCCACTCAAGATCTGTCCCGGTGTGCCGTATCAAGTATGCAACTAGAGGAAACATTGTCACTAACTTATACCAGTAGTACCCGCACGAGGCGGGGCGGAAGTTGCCTTAAAGATATATATAAGACCTTTCTCATCTATAGAACTTGCATGCACCGTGCGCCAGCCAAGCCCGTGCGTGCGTGCACTCTGCGAAACTGGTGTCGTGTTTCACATGTCACACTTGAAGCCCCACATCACACTTCACACTTGACAGTCTTCACACTTCACACTGCACCCTTCGCAGTCAACACTTCACACTTCTCACTTCACACTGCACTCTCCCCAATCCACACTTCACAGTCTTTTTCCAAACGGACACGGGACACCAAGAAGGGCACCCACTGCTTGCGGTTTGGGTCTTTCGGGCAACGACGAATCAACAGCATCTTCATGTCGCCCACCACGGCCGGAATCTGACGCACATACTGTGGTCCATTTTGAAACAAATTGCCAACGTGGCCGCGCAGCTCGCACTGCCCAGTGGCATGCAGAGTGAAGATCCGCACAATGCGTTGAATCGGCGACAGCAGTTCCTCTTCAAAGAACGTCAAAGCATCCGTTTCTGGCAACGTGTCGCCAGGATCTGCAAAGTTCTCAGCAGTCAATCGAAATGGCTCCTTCGGCAAGCCATCTTGCGCTCGCTTTTTGGCTTCTTTTAAGCACATATCACAGATTGGTGTCTCTCGGGCTCAAGCCAATCTTTTTTTCGGCATTTGTAAAATTCGTTTTTTGGTAAGTTTGCGTTTCAAACTTCCCAGGCAACTGTGCTTTCGTCCGCTTGGTTTCAAACCATCCTTCGTGACAATACGAGCAGTCTTGAAATTCAAGCTCGTTCAAAAAAGTATCGACTTCATTGACACGATGGAAAAAAGCCATGGTGCGGCTTTCGGCATCTGCGGAATTTCCGTACAGTTGTCGCAAACTCTTCGGCAACCTGGGCCGTGGCAAGTCATCTCCCAAGACTGTCTCCCGGCTATGCAACTTTGCTTCATGCGATTTCTTCAGCGGCACACTGGCTGCTGCTGGCAAGAGCTGTCCTAGGGCATTTCTCACCATCTCTTTCGTCTCCTCTGTCAGACTCGGAAACGTGCGTTGCATGAAGTCATAACAGAAACGAACTTCGGCATCTTGCTTCTTGGCGTGCACATTAAACAAAGACTCAACACTTGCTGCGCCAAAGGATTGCAATTCTACCTTTCTTCGATCCAGGATCTGCAGGAACTTGTCTACCGAACCAACCGATGAAACACACAACAATGCTTCCCATTCCTGCAACTTGGCCTTCATATCTTCATCAAGGTTTTCATAACTCCGTCGCCAAAAATTTCTGCCAAATACATATTCTGGCTTACCTGTACGCTCAGCTGCACGCATGAGTTGAAGCAGCGTAGACTTTTGCATCCCTTGCAACTCTTCTCTGCTATCTTCAAGCATGTTGACGAAACGATCGAACTCGGCCTGCGTAGATGCATCCTTCACACATACCCGCCGTTCCAAATCCTTCCACTTTTCCTTTTCTTCTTCATTCAAACTCTCATATGTGTAGTTCTTCACAAAACGATAACAAATGCCTCCCCAAGTTCTGCTCTGTGAAACAGTCTTACTCATGCACACATCACGCAATGTACCTTTTCCCAAAGCCTTCATCTCCTCTACGTGCGCTTCTGCAGCAGCACAAAACTTCCGAAAGGCTGCTCGCACATCTGACACGCAGTTTTGTTTTTCCCATTCTTGTATCACTTGAGTCTGTTCGGCTGAAAAGGTTTTCTCAAGAGCAAGGTACATCTTGTAATACTTCCAACATTTTCCGGTGCTTAGACAAGCTTTCAATGTCTTACATTCCAGCACCTTCAAAGTCGCCGCTTCCTCCTCGATGTATGACCACAGATCAGCAAAGGTCTCCGATTGCGCCATGGCTCCACCGCGTCTTCGGAAACGGACCGCACTGCCACGTCTCCTTGCGCACTGCGACGTCCGATATTATGAACATGGCTGTCTCATCATGCATGCCTTTCTCATCCACTATAACCGCTCCAAAACATGAGAAAATCTTCGTGACTAACCATGAGACCTGAATACATGACACCTCTGACAAATGCACGTTCCCAAGTCTTTCTTGCTACACATGTCTGCCTCCTGGAAAATGCAAACGGCTGCGGCCAGAACACATCGCCACCATGGTTTCTGGTCAAGAGTTCTATAACTTGTTCCTGGACATCAATGTCACAACCTTTACCTACATCAATATCGTACACAAAACTCGAAATAGCAACCTACATCCACGAAATAGCTGACAAACTACTTCCCAGTACTACTTCCCAGTACATACTACTTGGCACTACACAGCTTGCACCCACTACTACTTTGCACTACAATTCCCAGTACTACTTTGTACTACAAAACTTGCACAAAGTACTCCCCAGTACTACTTTGTACTACAAAGCTTGCACAAAGTCGTTTCCAGTATGCTACAATTTGCTGCTCCAAAACCGGATCTCGACGCCAAAGCAAGAAAAAGACGATTTTGAAGCATTTTTGAAAAGGAATTTTAAAAGGAAAATTACTAGCGCCAAATTTGCGAAAATCTGCTGACAAATGACTATCGCAGCCTGGATGCAGCCACTCCAATACGATTTACAATCTTCAGCTGCAAAAGACAATAGTATTACGCATGCAGCCGCGGCGGCAAGCAACCTCGAGGCAGCCACTCCAATGCGATCTGCAGAGACTGAGTTGCAAATCACAATAGAACTAAGCGCAACGGCGTCGGAAATTGCAGCTCCAAAACCGGATCTCGACGCCAAAGCAAAAAAAAGACGATTTTGAAGCATTTTTTAAAAGGAATTTTAAAAGGATAATTATTAGCGCCAAATTTGGGAAAATCTGCTGACAAATGACTATCGCAGCCTGGATGCAGCCACTCCAATACGATTTACAATCTTCAGCTGCAAAAGACAATAGTATTACGCATGCAGCCGCGGCGGCAAGCAACCTTGAGGCAGCCACTCCAATGCGATCTGCAGAGACTGAGTTGCAAATCACAATAGAACTAAGCGCAACGGCGTCGGAAATCGCAACTCCAAAACCGGATCTCGACGCCAAAGCAGAAAAAAGACGATTTTGACGCATTTTTTGCAAGGAATTTTAAAAGGAAAATTACTAGCGCCAAATTTGCGAAAATCTGCTGACAAATGACTATCGCAACCTGGATGCAGCCACTCCAATACGATTCACAAATCTTCAGCTGCAAAAGACAATAGTATTACGCATGCAGCCGAGGCGGCAAGCAACCTTGAGGCAGCCACTCCAATGCGATCTGCAACCGGAGATTCCAAAACACCCTATAACTACGCACACACAACCACACCCAAAGCAGCTTCAAGCCACCGTTACACTGCGGCAAAAAAAACGACAAACCGACCGCAGCCGCAACCGCCGCACAGACGATGTACCTTTCATCGCCGGCTGCAGCCACTTTACATGGAAAAACACAAGGTTTCGTGCTCCAGCTTCCTCCCCAAAACATAGCCCATGCAACATCATGCAGCCATTCCAATGCGATCTGCAACCGGAGATTCCAAAACACACTATAACTACGCACACACAAGCACACCCAAAGCAGCTTGAAGCCACCGTGACACTGCGGCAAAAAAAAAACGATAAACCGACCGCAGCCGCAACCGTCGCACACACGAGGTACCTTTCATCGTCGCCTGCAGCCACTTTACACGGAAAAACACAAGGTTTCGTGCTCCGGCTTCCTCCCCAAAACATAGCCCATGCAACATCATGCAGCCATTCCAATGCGATCTGCAACCGGAGATTCCAAAACACCCTATAACTACGCACACACAAGCACACCCAAAGCAGCTTCAAGCCACCGTTACACTGCGGCAAAAAAAAACGACCAACCGACCCCAGCCGCACCCGTCGCACACACGAGGTACCTTTCATCGTCGCCTGCAGCCACTTTACACGGAAAAACACAAGGTTTCGTGCTCCGGCTTCCTCCCCAAAACATAGCCCATGCAACATCATGCAGCCATTCCAATGCGATCTGCAACCACAGATTCCAAAACACCCTATAACTACGCACACACAACCACACCCAAAGCAGCTTGAAGCCACCGTGACACTGCGGCAAAAAAAAACGATCAACCGACCGCAGCCGCAACCGTCGCACACACGAGGTACCTTTCATCGTCGCCTGCAGCCACTTTACACGGAAAAACACAGGGTTTCGTGCTCCGGCTTCCTCCCCCAAAACATAGCCCATGCAACATTCATGCAGCCATTACAATGCGATCTGCAACCACAGCTTCAGGAAACGCATAGAACTACACCACAGGAACAACCACTTGTTGCAAAACACATAGAAGGAACCAATCACGTCCGGAACGACCGCAGCCGCACCCGTCGCACACACGAGGTACCTTTCATCGCCGGCTGCAGCCACTTTACACGGAAAAACACAAGGTTTCGTGCTCCGGCTTCCTCCCCAACTCACCACTTCCCTTCCTCACCGCTTCCCATCGTCACCGCTTCCCATCGTCACCACTTCCCATCGTCACCACCTCCCTTCGTCACCGCTTCCCTTCCTCACTACTTCCCTTCCTCACCACTTCCCATCGTCACCACTTCCCTTCGTCACCACTTCCCTTCGTCACCACTTCCCTTCGTCACCACTTCCCTTCTTCACCACTTCCCTTCCTCACCACTTCCCTTCGTCACCACTCCCTTCATCATCACTTCCCTTCTTCACCGCTTCCCTTCGTCACCACTTCCCTTCTTCACCACTTCCCTTCCTCACCACTTCCCTTCGTCACCACTCCCCTTCATCATCACTTCCTCAAGGTCAATTTCATAGCTTCTTATTCTTTTGTTATGTGTTGGTACATTATGTATTGTTATATTATGTATTGTTATATGATCTACCACCCTTCCTCAAGGTCAATTTCATTGCTTCTTATTGGTTTGTGATGTATTGGTACATTATGTATTGTTACAGGATCTACCACCCTTCATCATAGTCAATTGCACCAAGTAAAAAGTCATTCGTAACTCGGAAATTGCTTCCCAACTTCCTTTGATTATATTATAGGCACATACTATATATATAATATATATACACATAATTATTTATTTACAATGTGTGTACATATAGCCTATAATGCAATACAATGTATGTAATGCAACAATGCAATGGAATGCAATGCAATGGAATGAAATGTATGTATCCATGAATGATATTGAATAATCATATGCGAAGACATGTGTAAGATGCACACATGCCCCCAGCTGTCGGCCTCACAGCATGTTGTTCAGCGCAGGGCACCGGTTGGCTTTCTGGCGCTACCTTTCGGATCCTCTTGAAATACATGGAATATATGGAGAACATCGTTATGGGACTGGTTTGCCCCTAAACCAGGTGGTTAATGGTGGCTAATCATTATGTTCCTAATTCCTAATGAAAATTGCTATTTCGAGCCATTTGGATGCTATACCCCATGTGGATGGCAAAGCTATGTATCTTTCGGCCATATACAAGTCGGAACATCGATGTTAGGTGGCATGTTTTTGAAGATGCCCACCGCCAGCTGTTTTTCACCATGTTCAGATCAAAAAAGGACTGGTTCATGCATTGCCTGTAGCATCCTGCTTCCGCATGCTTCCGCTGTTTGCTTTCAAAAGCCACAGAAATAGATAGAAATACTCCGGGTAGCACACGATTACGTGATGCTGAACATGGGTGAGATGTTCCATGTAGAGCAACCACAGCTTCAACATCATTTCTCAGAAGACCTGTAGTTGATGTGTAATTTTGCTCAGAACCATGGTTTCAGGAGGGTAGATTCAGATCCCATAGGCAGCGCAAAAGCCACCATCCAGCGATGGAATAATGGTCAGCTGCGGTTCGACCCGTTGGCACGCGACCGTTGCGACAAAGTCTGAGGGCCACACTACCGGATGGAAACGTACATCACAGGTCCCAGTATGCCCAGTATGTACAAGTGTACAATACATACATATATATATAATAATAATAATGATAATAATAATAATAAATAATAAATAGGAAATAATAAATAGTAGATAATAAATAGTAAATAATAAATAATATTCAATAATAATAAATACTAATAATATACACGTTTACATACTGGTCAATAATAATTGTCTTATTGGATATATATATATTTATATGCATAGAAGTTTGGTGGACAGATCAAAAACTTGGAAGAGGCCTGGCCTTGATTTTATTTAGCCTGACCTCCTGGAGGACCCAAAGTTGCAAAATTGAGAGGAAACTAGGTGCCGTTTTGGGGATGAATGGTGGCAGATTGTTATTGGAAAATGCTTGCAGTAGCTGGTGCACTATTTGGAATACACAAATCATAGGGCCGTACCCTCAAAACCACAAAATCAATACAACATTGTAGACCCTCATTAGAAAATAAGAGCAATGAGTTTTATAGCAGCGTTTTGATGGGAAAAATGCATGATGCAAAATCATTGGGTGCAACCTAGGGAAGAAATCTCCGCAACATGTGGGCCCAGTACAAATGTTTGTTGGGCTAATTTTTCCACATGAATGTTCTGACCAAGTGTATGTCCAAGGCTGATTTTGTATTGAAGGACATCTACAGGTCCAGGCCCAGGATTGTCATTATATCAACTTTTATGTTGGATACATGCCCATGTCAGTGCCATATATCCACATCATGATCGGTTGGTTGCCTTTTCAGTCCAAATTCTTGCGGACAGCTATGTTCCATTTGATCTTGTTCACTATATATATATATATATATATTACAATTATACAATATATATATATAATCCTATATAATATACGTAATTGTATATAATATATATATATATAATTATATTTATTCTACATATAATTTTATAATATATTTATATTTATAACATATACAGTGTTATATGTTTGTCCCTCAGCGCCAGCGGCTGGGGAGACCACCTGGCAGTTCCCGGCGAACCCGGCCACGGAGAGGTGCAGGTCAGCAACGGGAAAGGAACCCAGTTGCCACAGATCAATGGATAAACCTGGATTTGTTGGTTGGTAATTTACAGTATGTAATTTTAACCTGGCAATTTGATGTTGTTTCCCTTTTTTTTGAGAAACATGTCCGATTGTCCATTGGCAGATGGCGGGTAATCAGCAAACATGGGGACATCAATCAGGACATTCAATGAGAGATTGTGAACCAGTGCGCTGAAACCTCAGGGTGTCCTCTTCAGCACAAAGGCAAGAAACATCAAGAAACAAATAGATGCTGGGGATTGCTGGGGAAGCTATATATATATATTTGCAAGGCAAGATGAAGGCATGCAGTCATCATTAGTCACCAGTCTTGCATTGCATTGTCTTCTCAATTGGGGTTGCTTTCTGCGCAATCCAGATGGAAACATCTGCCCTTTCCTGCGCCGCACACTGGCCTCAATCATGAATCCTGCAGCTGCAGATTCCAACGAATCGTGCTGCAGCAGTCGCTTCTCACCTTCAACATGCTACAAGTTTCTGACCAAAGACATTAAAGACGACACTAGAAGCGATGCCAAAAAATCAAGTCTGTGGATGGCAGTTGGTGGCACTGGTGGGGCATGGGTCCCAAATCACACACCTTGAAGATTTATGTCAAAGGTGTCGCTTGAAGGTTGAAAAGATCATAAATCCATGTGTTTTTGTGCTCTTAAGTGGTGCTCTCAAGCTTGGTGAGACGCAAATTGCAAAAACCTGAGGCATTTTTTGAGAGGTGACCCAAAGGTATCAACGCCAGCTGACATCTGAACGCCAGGTTTTATGGCTTTAGCTTCCAGTGGCGCAAGGAGCTGTAAGCATGGCCTGGTGAAAGGTGGTTTGAACATGTTTGAGCTTACTTCGTGCAGTTGCTTAAGACTTCCCAGTGCGACAATCAAGGACCATATGCCATTGCCCTAAAGATTTCAGATGACTTCATGCTGTGCATGTCTTCAAATTATTCAGAGCAATTTTGTTCCAGACCATAGTTGTGTCCGAAAATGGTGGATACACCCCCAAAGTAGTATATACGTCATTTCAATGAGGAAACTGACGCAACCAGGGGATTTGGGGGGGCTTCCTAATTATCCTAATTTCTCGGCCCGGTTGAAATGTCAGTGCATCAATGGTCTCTGATAAAACCTCAGGAGGCTGTGTCCGTGCGATCAGTTTCGCGCAGCAAATCGTCTCCACTGCTATGGGTTGGGGGCCTGGGGATGAGTAAAAACTGCGGATCCAATGGCTGCAAGAATTGGCAGATGATATAGTTACAGAAGACATAACATGAACAACAATCCATGATAATGCATGGATTTGTTTAGATTCTAAGTCAATTCCGATTTTTTGGTAGTTTCAAACGATCCCAAAAGACACGAACACTCTATCAAAGTCACCAAAATGACGGGGCCAGTACGGGAAGCCAATTGGTGCAGACATCATGGAAACTGATCAACAGGCAACAAATAATTTCCACAATTCAGGTTATACAGTGCTGTTTGGTCTATCTAGAACTTGGTAGAAGCGCCACTATGCTTGCGTATAAAACATTGCTCAATTACACCTGGTAGGCATATAAATGGATGCGTAGATAGATGAATTAAGGGATGAGGGGGTTCCTACAGTAAGGAGACAAATTCATCAAAACCCTGTTCAAGGGTTTATTCAAGCCGCCCACCGGTGACCATGATTTGAACCAATCGCACAAATTGAGATTGGGGGGAACAGGGATTCACGATAAATAAAAGGCTTTGACTGTTTGACTGTTTCTAATTTATTCTTATAATTGCTTTTAAATTTTTAAATAGTTGGACATTAAAAATAGTTGGACAAACGTATGGCATGATTAGGCATTCAAAAATGTTTCATGTGTCATGCGCGGCAATTTCTACATCCCATGGCTGTTCTTTGAGGTGGAAGATCCCTTGGAGCCAGGAGTGGATTTGGCCGGGCCTGGGCCCCTAGATCCTGGGCCCGTCTCTGCAGTGTTCGGATGTTATGAAGTTGGTTCTAAAAAGGCCCATTCACTATAGATATCTATAGATATCTATAGATCATCATGACATGTATTTATCATTATATGAATATCATCATCTATCTATCACAAGTCTAGTCATATAATATAATATAATATAATATAATATATATATATATATATATAATGTATATATATACGCATAAGCTATTGATATAGAATGTTTTTCATTTTTTTAACGCATAAATATATCATAATATATCATAGTAATATTTTTTTTTTTGCACAGCTCACTGGGACTTTCGTCGCTGCTGGCACGTCGGCGAATTCAGCCGTTCCACGTTGGAGATACTTTATCCCCCGTAGTCAGGCCCGATGTCGGCGCCAAAAGTGCGTGATATCATCGCACGGCACCTGTCTGCAAAAACTGGATCAATAGTCATCCCTGTACTGGCTGGATGATCGTGAAACCAGGTGCAAAAAGCCGCAGCCAATGCGCGGTTCATCGAAGGTGGGTACTCCTTCAGCGGAGCAGTACGCCACACACCTTCGGCAGTTTTGCCAATGGCGCTGCGTTTTGGCAGCTCCGATGTAACTTGGTGCTCTCTCAGACGTGCTCGTAGCAATGGCAGGTTCAGGGCGAGCAACCTTGTGGGCTTAGGAGTATGAGCACCCAAGAGCCCTTGCGCAAAGTCGATGAGCTCGACTCCAGGGAACTGCATCAGGTGTCGTAGGATCTCCAAGCGCCAGATCGAAGGTTTCTCCTGATCTTCAGGTTCTTTGGGGTGCTTCATGACTCCAAAGCCGTCCATGATCGCCAGCGCGTAGAGCAAGTCAATCGAGAAGAGCAAGAGATCATTGCCCGTCGCGACTTGATGTGCTTCTCGTAGGCTCAAGGAGTTGAGCCCCCACAAGCATTCACTGTCTCGTAGGGGTCTGGGACCTCGATTCTGCTGGTGGGACGCAGTCACATAGCGGGCCTGCGACCACGTTTCGCAAGGTGGCCCGCACAGGGCGCCGCAGACCCATCCGGAGAGAACGCCCTTGATCCAAAATTCTTGCGTAGATTGGAGCCGGACATTTCCCCACTGCTGATTGATCACCAAGTCTACCGAGACAACGCAAAGAGAGGTGCCGTCAGGACAAAGCTGATCGAAAAGCTGCTCCATATACAATTGTAAATCTCCCTCACATCTGCGCCCCGAGAAAACATGAAGGAAGATGCGCTCTTTGCTGCGCGGTCGAGGGACCGTAGTGCCTGGTGGCTTCACAGAGGTTTGCGCGAATTCCTTTTCGATCTCAAAGAGTGTTGGCATGCTTTCTTTCTGGCGCGAGAGGCTCTTCAGGAAAGGCCAAGTGTCAGGGTCACAAAGACGGTCTATACACAGTTGAATCTGAGTAAGGGTCCCTGCGTCATGGCCCACCTCCGCCTGATGAAGTGTGCTCTGAATGCTCCGCAAAGTTCTGGTGCAAATAGACCAGGAGATATAGGAAGACTGGAAATGATGTTCCTCGCTTCTGACTCGAGGTGCGCAAAATCACTGCCTTCAAACTCAACAATCAGAAGTGAAATGGCTTCAAAAAGCTCCATATTGTCCTGTTCAAAATCACGGGGACAAACTGCAAGTGGTATCGGTCCCCCCGCTTGAAGAGGAGGAAGACGACCATCCCAAGATAGATGCAACTCAGCGTCCCTCGTCGATCCATGTCCAGGTGCAGGTTGAACTTGCATCTTCCGTCCAATGAGCTGTTGTCTGCATGATTCCGAACGTATCAAGTGACTCTTCAGCTTGCCATGGGTGAAGTATTCCTTCAGGCATGCTCCACATTGAGTCCCATCGATCAATGTTCGGACTGGATGGATTTGCCCATGAGTTCTGTTCATGTGGGCTCCCTCCCCTGCAAAAGTCTTGCAGCTAATTCCACAAAGCATGCAACCAAACGGCATTGTCGGGAAAGAGTTGGAACTTTGATGTTCGTGAGGTGCTCCCCAAAAATGTTGATCCTGCAATCTTTTGCGAATCCGCAGATGTGCAGCAACACAGGTATAGTACCTCGAATTGAGAAGGATGGAGTGTTCTCTCGCTCTCCTGATCAGTCTTTTCCAGTATCCCTTGTGGAATTGCATGATTTCCAGCCAACGCTCTGTGTGCTCGAAGGGATTGCCCAGACCACAAGAGTTGGCTAATTGGTCGCCCATCCATTGTAGGTCATCACGTACCAAATCAAGCCAGGCGTGGTCCTGGTTGAGCAGGCCCCAGTGGGCTGATGTGCCACTGTTCAAGAGCGAGCTCAAATAGCTAAGTCGCTTGATGCGCAAGAGAACCGCTGGCGCTGGCATGGTCACCCTGTGCAGGACCTCCTCATCAGAGATGTGGTCTTCCACAGAACAGCGTAAAAGCCTCTTGAAGAGCTTGATGATCGCAGTGTGGAGGTACTCCTTGGTCTTCATGTCCTGAATGTACCATGTCTCTGCTCCATACAGAAGGCGGCTCAGGATGAGGCTGGAGAAAATCTCCGATCTCCTGCGCATCGATAGATGCTCATTCTGGTAGATGAGCTTCCGATGTTTGTTGAAGCTCTGATGAGCAATGGCTATTCTGCGTCTGATTTCTCGACGGAGATCTCCTGTGTAGTGTGTCAAGCCTCCCAAGTGAAGATAGGAGTTAACCAAGTTCACCTTGTAGAGGTCATATTCTCCAAGGGCTGTGATACAGCCTGGGGCTTGAGGTCCGAAGAGTTGTTTGCGAAATGCTTGTGTTTTGGCTCCTCGAGGTTTGAAGAGGATTTCCGTTTTGCCCTTGCCCAGGTTCGGAGTCATTGCATGCGCCCTCAACGTGTCCAGAATACTGCTCGTAGCAAAGCATAGATTCTGATGAAGCTCTTCATTGGTTTTCGCAGTCAGTGGAATGGCTAAGTCATCCATCCAGCAAGGTCCTAGGAGAGTCTGAAAGCAAGTTGCGCAGCAATTGGTGTTTGAAGCGTCTCTACGGGTGCTCAGAAACAGTCTTTTTGCGTATTTCGTTTAATATGTTTAATGTATATTCTTCTCTGGCACATCATTTGTTATCCTAGAAGCTAGGTTCTCATATTATGTGTGAGATGGCTTGAAGTATCCTTTCATGCCGGCTAAGCAATATTTCTGTTGGGATTGTGCAAGAAATTGATCATCACATAGCTCACTGACACAGCACTGATGGTTGCACAGGCTGGGTAGGAATGATTGAAGGCTTGGGTACCAAGCATTGCTTTGTCTGCAGACAGTGATTTCAAAGCGGTATGAGCTCATTATATAGTTGGCTTGTCAGCTAAGCTGACAAGTCTAGTGGTACTAACTATGAAAAAAAATCAAAACATTATTCAAAAACTATGAAAAAAAATCAAAAACATTATTCAAAAGATCTACCAGGAAGGAAGCAATCGCTGCCATTGTACTAGGCTCAGTTTAAACCACTCGGTAGCTTAAATTACAGGACGCTTTGAGCTCCTTTTTGCAGGATGCTCTCAGCTCCTAAGGAGCCTGCGGCTCCTTTTTTTTGCGGGTTTTTTGGCGGGATGCCTGATGGCTCCTATCATTTTGAAATGCAGTTGCTGATTGAGCCTTTTTTCATGGGGCTATGGTCTGTGCATTTTTTCGAGTCTGGCTGTCTGGACATCTGACATGCGGAGAAACAACTATCAAGTCTGTGCATCACTGATGAAAATGAAAACAAGGGCTTCTGGATAAAGAATACAAACTACCATGACCTGTTTCCTCAAAGAAATATAATTCCACAATTTACTCGTTGCTAAATATATGTTTGGTGACTGGCCTGGCCGGAGGATGTTCCAAAGCTTCAATTCAGGTGTGGAACTTCCGGCTTGGAGTCCAGACCTCGTGACATGGTCGTTCGTCGCATTTCCCTTTTTTTTCTGGTAAATCAGTGATGCTGTCAGGGGCTGCTTGCTCGCCAGCTTTTTTCCGAAATGTTAATCATTGGGTTGCAAAATTCTTGTTGGTCCGCCATCAGGACAACTTGCCAGTCGTAGCTGTGGCTGATGCCACGTCTGTGTTGAACTTGTTTCGTGTGGCTTCACGCTAGTGCATTGGATAAAATGTTTTTCCCTTGGCTATCTAGGAATAAAAGAAATTGGTTCAACTTATTTTTGCTCCACAACATCGACCATTCAAGACGCAGTGCCTGCGCAGGAATTCAATGATTTGATCTCCGAAACATCAACGTTGTTGGCAGGGTGAATAAATCCATATATCGTGTTTAATCGACAAAATTGTTGAATAAGAATATGTCTATGTGTGTGGCTTGCTGGTTAGATCAAATCATGAAGTCCTCTGACCATTGCAAGTCCCCCTGGACTTTCGCTAGCATTCTGGCTGAGCCATTGCCAGTCTTAGGAATGGGCGTGAGACACTGGCCAGGCGCAACGCAATCCAAGAAAAAACAGGGTTGCGCAATATGGTGCAGGTGGTGCTATCTTTTTTGGGTAAAGATAAGCGTTGAAATTTTGGGGATAGGCGATGCTTCACATAGTTGCATGGTCACATCCCTTTTTTTGCAGGATGCAATGTGCTCCTCTGTCAGGGCAGGTAGCTCCAAGCACCTTTCGTAAATAGTATGCAGGAAGCATTCTTGCTCCTTTACTCAAGGTTGGTGTTTTAAATCTTCCCTTAAACGCACTACTGAATTTGGTTGCTTTGGGCCCATACGCGAAGCGCCGGGGCCACGTCACTTCAAGCTGGGGTGCTGATTTTGAAGATGGCTCTGTCGCGTTCCAACGCTATGGAGCCTTTTCCAGAGTTGCCGACGTCGGAGTCTGATTGCAGCTTGCCCTCTGATGATGGGCCTGTTCTTTCTGATTCAGATCCTTTGTGCGCTGTTCGCTGGGGATGCAGTTGCAAGGATGGACCATGCGTGCCCCCTCAGAGCTCTTTGGAAACTGCCTGCAAAGTTTTGCGTGAAGGGATGTCTCAGTGTGATGCTCAGCAACGCCGCCAGCGTCAATGGCTTCTCTTACGTGAGATGAGGGTTTCGCAGAAGGTGCCAGCCGGGCAATACATGATCCAAGGAACTCCAGTTTGCAGGAAAACATGGCAAAAGGCGCATTTGATTGGGTCCGGCACGTTGAAAGAGCTGGCGGCTGCTGTGAATGCTGATGGACCGCCTCCTGATGGTCGGAAGAAGGG
Organism: Cladocopium goreaui; assembly: GCA_947184155.2. Classification (NCBI taxonomy): domain Eukaryota; class Dinophyceae; order Suessiales; family Symbiodiniaceae; genus Cladocopium; species Cladocopium goreaui. The sequence continues at coordinate 1,576,262 of CAMXCT020000113.1, read as the reverse complement.
TTTGAACTGTCATCATCGCGCCTCCCAGTTGTCTACCGGACAGCAAGATGTGAACAAGTTTTTGTTCCACGCCTATAGCCATTGGGCAATGCACGTGCCGACAGAAGATGGGTCCACCATGGAACTATCTGAACCTGGTGCCTTGCCTCTGGAGGTGGAGTGTGACATGCCGCAGGATGATGATAGCCAAAGAACTTTGAGGTTGGATGATTGCCACGAAGCAGAGCTGGCTGAGCCTGTGGTCGGTCCGGAGACTTCTGGCAAGTTAGATTCCCGGCGCTACCTTCCACACATGTCTTGGCAGGAGTTCTATGAGATGTACTGCAACTGGTCCGACAGCCCGGTGCACAAGACTTCTTTCCGGCGGCAGTACCTGAAGTCGGAGTTCAAAAACTTCTTGCGCATTGCTGATGCCAGTGACCACAACAAGTGTCAGACGTGTGAACGGCTCAAGGCCTTGCGCAAGAAGGCTCAGTGCGAAGTGCAGTTGAAACAAATTCAAGCTGCGCAGTCAAACCACGTGCACTCAGTTATGAAAGACCGTTCCTGTGATGCCCAATCAGAACAGCTTGGCAGAGACAGTGTGGGCACTACTTCGACCGGGTGTCCTTTGGTGACCCGGCAGAATGCAGTGCTGAACTGGACACAAGACGCCATGGACCAGGCGAAGTTTCGAGTTCCGAGACAAATCGTCCAGGCGAAGGCTTTGTCACAAGCGTGGCGTCCCCAGCTGGCAGCCCACGGTTTGATATTTGACGGAGTGCCAGGAGGAAAGTTTTTGTTTTTGGTTGACCAGGACATCGGAAAAAGCGCTAATTTACAGTGCTGTGTGACAGCACGAGCGCTTGAGGCGAGGTCTTCTGGGATTTAAGTTTTTTTTTCCCGGATTGTTAAATTGACTGGTTTAAATCAAATCGTTGTGGCTTTTTTGGCAGGTGGTCGCAGAGCGATTGGTTGACCGTGGTGTGGATTTGCCAATGCACTTTCGGTGTGTCTCCGACAATGCCACTGCTGAGACCAAGAACAACTGTTTTCTGAAGTTTCTCGGGGTGATGGTGGGCCGAGGCAATGTGACTTCGGCGGTCTTGTGCCAAGGCCGTGTGGGCCATACCCATAACCGGCAAGATGCTTCCTTCAGCCATGTGGCCACAGTCCTCAGCAAGGCCAAGGTGCTGCAAGATCCCGACGAGTTCAAGGAGAGGATCCACCAAAACCTCATGGACTACCATGTTGAGAGGGCCCATGCTGTTATGGATTTCCAAACGTGGTTGATGGCGGTTGGTGCCCGCATCACTGGCCTGAATCAGACCAAAGAAGCTACCAAGAAAAACCTGGAGGCTTGCCATTCCTACAAGCTCGTGCGACGTGAAAGTCTTCCACCAAACTTTCAAGCTGCCATTCAGGTTCCAGATGTCTTGAAAGGTGTGGAACAAAACAGCAGAGACGTCATCTTGCTGTCCAAACTGTGCATGGCTTCAAAGAACCTTTCGCAGGCACCCATCCTTTTCCTTCCCTGGGCATGGCTCTGCAAGCTCAGCCCGCGGCCTTGTGACATTCCGATTCCTAGGCACAAATTCTCCGAACGCCAGAGCAAGGAGTTCCAGAAAACTGCCGAGCTCATGAAGCAGTGGGATTACATGCAAGCTCACAACTACCTGATGGAGCTAGCCACTTGACTTGTTGTTTTTTTTTGCCTTTCCGGAACCCTCCTTAAACTGCTGGGTTCAAACCGTTGCCCGGGTGTGGGGCTTTAGGGGAGTGAGTCGCACCAGCAGCGAGCTTCTAGATTGAAGCGTCTTGCTGGCAGCCTTGAGGCCAACCGGCTAGGAGGGCAGCCGATGACATCAGGACAAATGGGATTAATGTGCCTGATGGGGCCCTGCGACACTCCTTTAAGTTCAATCGGGAGGCCACTACTTGACAATTGAAATCCATTCTTCTTTGTCATTTTTCAAGTCTTTTTTTTGCTAATTATTTGGTTCACTGCTTAGGTCATCAACAACCGCCATGGCCGAGCCGATTCTTGGATCTTGCCCGTGATTCATTGGGTCTTCGGCGGCCGTCGTGGACATTCTGTCCGTGAAGATGATTTAGGACCTCAGTTGGATTTGGGCTTTGCCTTCACTGGGCCTTTGGAGATTGCTGTGGTGCCAGAGACCAAACGCACGTCTTCGGCGCCTGCTGGTTCTTCAGTGCAAGGCGCTCCTCTTGGATCAGCTGCAATTGAGAAAGGATGTCCTCCAGGACAGCATGCTGAAGCTGCACCTCGACCTGCTCCTGGCACCGATTGCTCTGCTGCAGCTCCAAAGGCAGCTGTTATAAGAGAGCCCCCAGGGCAGCTGCCAAGACAGCTCCGAAAGCAGAACCAGGACGGGGACGAGGACGAGGAAAGGGGCGAGGGAGAGCCGCTGCTGCTGCTCCTGCTGGTGCACCTGCACCTGCAGCATTAGACGGTGTTTTGCCTGCTGCTGAAGCTGCGCCCCCGGCGCCTGCTGAGCCTAGCGCTAAGAAGAGACGCATTAGCATTCCTCCTGGTGTCAAAGTTGGCTGCGGCAAGTGCAAGCATGACGAGGTTGGCTGCACGACTTGCAGGCCCAAGGCAGGCTTGGTCGAAAGTGACAAGAAAGGCGTCTGGATTTTGAAGCCCGCAGTGTAGGTCTGGACATCATGATTTCTGCTTCGGGAGAACAAGTGTTGCAGAAACAGTTGGGTGTAGAACAGTTGCCCACAATTCTGAAGCCAGATGCATGTCGCTGCTGGACCGTTGCTGTGAGCTTTTGATCACGACTAGGGGAAAGACAATTCTGAGTGAAATTGTCGGTGAAAAACAGTTAAGTACAAAGTCATGCTGCATGCTTGCTGAAGTAACATGTTACGCTGCATCAGCAAGCGGTCAAAGTATTCTTGAATTTCACGCAGTCTTGTTGCTTCGGGTCTGTCGACACGGCTGAGAAAGGCAGACAGGGGAGGTCCATCAACTGCATGGACGGAACGTATTTTGCTCAGCAAAAGATATATGACAAAGCTATGACGGCCAAAAATCATTGCCGGGCTGCTCATTTGTCGCCTGGTAAAGGTTGGGAATTTTCGAAGTAAGCTTGATTCTGTGTGCCTCGGTTTCTCCGGCGCTTTCTTGCAAGATCCAAGGTGCTGAGTGATGAATTCTTTGTTTCTGAAGCTGTGGTTCAAGAGCTTGCAAAGCAGAAGATACTTTGGGGGCGAAAAGTGCCCCTGCTAGACTGTCGTCACAATGAGTGACAACCTGTCAACGCGGCGCGTGGATGCCATCATGGAAATTGTCTCCGATGACACAGTGGATGTGTCAGAGCTCTTCAGTCGCCCACGCCTGGTTCCAAGGTGCCAGTTTTTCAACTTGATTGCGGGCGAGTCGTTTGATTGGAAAGACGACGAGGAGATGGATCTAGCTGGCGTCAATGGCCGCGCAACAGTGTGGAACCACATCAATTTGTATGCACCCAAGGTCTTTGTGCTATCTCCCCCTTGCACATTATATTCAGCGCTGGTGAACATGTGGGGTCGCAAGGCCATGGGTGAAGCCAAGTACCAGAAGCTTCGAGAAGAAGCAGATCGTTTGCTGAGTTTTGCGTGTGAAATTGGCCTGCATCAGCTGCGGTGTCGTCGGCACTTTGTCTTTGAACACCCAGATGGTGCATCCAGCTGGAAGACTGGGCCTCTACTTCATTTGAGCCAGCAACCGGGTGTCATTGTGACACGCTTTGACCAATGTCGCTTTGGGCTCCGCAGCCCGGGTAGCCAGCAACCCATTCGCAAGCGAACCCGATTGGTTCACAATGTGCCTCAGCTGGGTCAAGCATTTGATGGTGCCTTCTGCCAATGCACAGTGCCCCACAGGCGCATCGAAGGATCGGAGAATGGAGTGCAGCTGTCTTCTTTATGCGAAACTTATCCGCCATTGATGGTGGAAACCATGCTTGCAGCAATCCGTGCTGAGGTGAGCGTGGAATTCATCAACTAAGAGTAGATGCACCTGCACCATTGACAACGGTCGATGGAAATTCGATCCAAACATTCAGAACCATGCATTAGGGGGGAAAAACATAGTCGCCGCCTTTGCAGGATGCATACTGATTGCTCCTTTTACTGCAGGACGCTCCAGTCTATGCTGTGTAGCTCCTACCGTGTTTGTCCTGCAGGATGCTGTTAGCTCCTTTTTTTGCAGGCAGCACCTTGCGCCTTACCGTTTGGGGTACACAATCCTGACAAACAATGTGTTTTGGAGTTGACATGATTGTACAATATATCATAACAAGTGAACAAGTCTTGGGAAACATATCCAAACAAGTCACCGTGACTTTTTCAAAGTTCTTTGTTTAAAGGAATCGCCACATACCGCGATGAATGAAAAACAATAGTTTTTCCAGGCAAAGGCATTTCAGCGAACAAGGCACGGTTGCTTCATAGAACACTGAAAGCTGCAGCAACTTAAGCAGTGAACAAGAGAAACAGACTATTTGCAATATTCACGCTTTAAGAAACAATCAGTTGCAATTAATACACGATGGTTTTATAGGAATCTGATGCGAGCACCTTCTTTGAAAGTGGTAACAACAGTGGATCATTTTTTGGTCTGAAAAAAATACACCCTGTGTGATTGAACAGGAAGTTTTCATTGCTAATTCCAAAATAAGGACATTGTCAGGGGCAGCAAATACAGCTCTTTCACGACCAACTTCAACAGAAACTTTACAATCCAAACTATGATGCATCAAACGCTATTATTGGAAACTGTTCTTTCTAAAAACAAGAAGCTTCCAAATAGTAAATATTTCTGTTTGAAAAGGAAGCATGGAAAAGAACAAATGCAAATCACAGCCTCCCACATTTCTGCTTTCTTGTTGAAGTAAAACGGAATCAAAATCAAACACATCTTGGTGCATGGTTGCTGCAAAGATCGCATTTTGCAATACTGGCGAAAGAGTGATGGGCTGCATGTTTGATTCCCCGAGCTTCATTTTGGAGTTCTTTTTGGTGATAAACAATTGTCGCGCATTCTGTGTTGTCAGAGAAAGGGATTAAGATCAAGGCTCAGCAGTGTCTGACAAGATAATTTGACAACATTCCAAAACTACAGTGATGCAAGACAGGATAAATCCCACACTTGTCCACATTTTGTGCTATATTTTTGATATGCAAGAAAAGCCGTCATAGAAAAGATCTCGTCAGTTTTTAGGGACAAGGAGTTTAGCAATATTGGGAACAGTCATGGAATGAAGTGTTTTTTCCTCCGGGGCATCTGCACGTTTATTTGGAACTTGCTTGAATGATCAACCCAATACCTAACATTTTTTACCACAAACAAGAAAACATTATTGCCAATCATTGTGCGGCAGCGCTTGCTACGAAGACTACACTTCTTTTCACTGATTGCACAAAAAAAATTAAACAATGACCCACAGCTACCTTCATTTTTTGTACGCAAGAGGACCTACCAGCTTTTTTATACATAAAGCGTGCCAGGCAGCCCCTTTGAAACATCACTTTGCTACAATTGGGTCCTAGAAATTGGCCAAGTCGATTGGTCAACCGCAGCAATATATGTTCAAAAAACAAAAGAACATTTTATATTTTTTAAATTTAAACATGTAAATGCTGCAAAGTCGACTACTCAAATTGAGAGGCCAACATCGCAGCAGTTCTAGCGAACTGCTGAGATCTCCCAGAGAAAAAACTTTTTGCTGCCAAGTCAGGTACTTATTTTGTGAAGGTGACTTCGCTGCAAAAAGTTGTTGAAGAAAGGGGATCGCAGCAGTTCTACCGAACTGCTGCAAAGTCCACTACTCATTTTGTGTAGGTGACTTTGCTGCATTTGCCAAAAAAAGCATTCGAAAATATACTTTCTGAATAAAGATATGAGATGTAAAAAAATATATTGTAGTTGTTTTTTGGCCGAAACTGTTTCCCAAAACTGAATGTAAATTTTCGAGAAACAATTATATACATATATATTATATATATATATACCCTATTTTCTAGACCCCATGACCCTCAGGAATTGAAACAAATTTACTTATTCTGCAGTGGGGCTGCCTCTGTCTTTGGTGGTTTTAGTGTCACAGAATATGATTGTCACAGAATATGATTGCCTCCTCTTTGTCATGGAAAAAGCTAGATTGCGTTTTTTAAACGAATCAATGCTGTTACTCAAGTGTTTCACATTGGTTACTTGTTTCCTGTCGCAAGCATGTTCTGGTCAATGTTTCTCCAACATGCCTGCAAAATTAGGAATATATTCCAAATTACATGTTGTTGCATAGACTTCTGTGTGCTGAAAACATATTATACAATATTAGTCCAAACACGCTGGCAATAGAATTGTCCAGCATGTGTCCAAGCAATGTGGAAAAAAGATGTACTTATCCCAAAACATTCCTGTCAACTTTGCGTTCACTATAAAAACCAAAATGCCTTGGGTCTATGTATCTTTCAAATAAACATATATTCTTTTGCAGCAGAAACGCCTTCGCTGTAGGGAAGACAAACAATGATCCATGAATCATTGCAGCCACAGCGTTGATTTTTCCGACAGAATTAAACCACTTTGCGTGGGGCCCAGGAAGCCGAATGCTGTCCTCCACTTCACGCTGAAAGCTCAAGGACCGGGGTTGGCAGTGATAGAAATACAGGAATCACAGTAGATTTGCGTAGGCATGTCAAGTGATTACCTGTACATACAGTTCATATACTTCAAAACTGTCCGCGTCAAATAACCAACATCAGAATATTTTCTGTAACTCTCCTGTTTCTCCTGTGGTGACATCGCCTCCTCGAGCCATGGCTGGTCGTCGTGCCCTGTTGCATCTGACCCAAGGCCTTTTAGAGGTCCTACAAGAAGATGAGCACCAAAGCCAGGTGCGGGCTGCTGCTGCGGCTGCTCCATGGCACCCTGGTATGCCGATGTTGCCTCCACAGATGCACATGATGTCGCAATGGCAGGCAAGGCCACCTCGCATGATCGCGGGGATGCCGCCCGGCATGCAGCTGATGGGTCCTCCAGCTGCTGCTGCTACTATGATGGGTCCCTCTATGATGGGCCCCCCAGGGTTCCGCCCTGGTCCAATTCCGGCAATGCCAGTGCGGCCTATGACTGTGACGCCAATAGTGGAGGAGCCTGATGAGGATGTCGCAGTTCCTCCTGCTGGGACAGCTCGACCTGCTGCCGATGACGAGATGGAGGAGATTCCTCTGGAAGAGGAGCCGCCCCCACGTTCCACTCGCCGTCCAGTGAGCCCTGTAGCAGGGCCAAAAAATCGACCTGAAGGGGCTAGGACCATGCCTGTTGCACCGAGGTATGCGAGGAAGAGCAGCTCTCCAGCCACTCCAGGTCCTTCCTTGTCCTCGACCGGACATGATGATGCTCCTGGCCCCACTCCAGCTGCTTCCTTGTCCTCCCTTCCTGGCGCCTGGCCCAAGTCGGTGATGACCGTGGCTCCTGATCCACGCCGCGAAGGAGCCAGTCCTTCTGCTGCGAGCAGCTTAGCTATTAAATTGTTGTTACTTTCCCGTCCCTGAAAGATGACATCCGATTCCTCAAAACTTTCATCATTGCAGGCACTGGCTTCCGGGCACGCTCTCGCAGCCGCCGCCGCCGCAGACGCCCTGATGATGATGATGACAATGATGAAGGTCGCAAGGAAAAAAAGAGACGAGGAACCAAGGGAAACCCTGAGAAGCGAAGGCGTTGGTTTGCAGAGCACTACCCGAATGAAGTGCGACCAAAACCTCCTCCCCGTGACAGTTGCTTGACATTGATTGAATCAAGTTTTTTCCCACCTATAATAGAAACCCTTGTGTGTTATTTTTTTTGATGTGACCACTTTGCCTCAAAGGCCCGCCTGGTGGCGATGACGATGACACCCATGGCGGAGGTGGCGGAGCTGCTGGAGCTTCTGCAACTGCAGCAACGTGAGAGTGCTATAGCTCCATGACGAAAGGACTGCCTCCGAGTCTTCCAGAGAAAATCTCAGCAGCAGCGCAGTTCGCAGGATGCATTTTGCTCCTAACATCTTTGCAGGACGCCCAACTGGCTCCTACACATTGTAGACATAGCATGCACATTAGGTCGGCAAACTCGTAAAATAGTGAAGTACAACCTGGTTATACTTAGTTGCAGGATGCATCATTGCTCCTTGTCATCACACACACACACCGTGGTTCTTCTGATTCTTTACTTATGTTTTGCAGAAGCATTGAGTTGCTTCTACATGCTGCTTTGGCTGACAGTCAACATTTGCTTGTCTCTGGGAAATGAGACTCAGTCATGAAGTCATGGCGAAGCCATTTAAGGCTGTCAGATTGCAACTGCCTCGGTTTCAGGAGCCACGGAGGCTGCCTTGGTGGAGCCGAAGCCTGAGCAGGAGGATTCTTTCGTGGATGCAAAAGCTGAAGAAATGAGCACAGTGGAGGAGAAACTTGAGAGCCCCGTCTTCGACTCTTTTGAAGACTCTGAGGTCAAGCTTGCGCCTTCAAGTCGCATGGGAGAAGTGATGCAGCCCTGCGAGGGGATCACTGACAGGGAAACCCTACAGCAACGTGTGCTGACAGCTTTCGATGTCCTTTGCGATGAATGTGGAGGCCCTTCCCAATGGCTGGCTGAGAGATTTAAACATTCAGAAGCTGACTTCCGTGCTTCTTTGTCATCCGTGTTCCCTTGGATGGCTTCAATTGATTATGTTCAGCCTGCTGTCTTGGGAAAGAAGGATAAAGGTTTCGTCCATGTGTCTACGCTCTCCTTCAGCCCAGATCGCAGCACCAAAGGGTTTCCGTACCGCTGCACATGTCGACACATCCTGGAAGAGATTTTGGTGCATGGGTTCTTGACAGAAGCTGAACCATTGCTTCTATGGTGCAGCCCAGAAGACCGTGTGCTTTCGCAAGTTGACTTCCGCTGCCGCTATGTGAAAGGCTGTGCGCGATGTGTGTCTTTGCTTTCACTGCTGGCGCTCTTCCGGGACCTGGCCGTGGACGTCATGGTGCACTTCCCCCACATATATCGGTCTGTCCAGCTGATCCATGTCATGTTCCAAGCCCATGCCAGCCTGACTTCTGTGGCGATAGCCAATGCGCACTTGAGTTGCTCCGGGTCAATCCGCCAGGCTCATGATGTGATGACCTGGGTGAACAAACTGCGTCTTCTGGAAGGTGGGAGTGACAGGCCTGCAGCAATCCTGGAGAAGTTCAACAGCAATGCAAGCGCTAGAGGCAAGGTGACTGGCAACTGCCGTGTGGCAGCACTGGCTCTTTTGCAGCCAAATTGCAAGCGGGGATGTGAGATGATGGTGGATTTGCTTTCCAGGATAGGTCCCCGTGCCGTGTGGTGGGGAGAAGATAGCTTCTGCAATAAGAAGCTGCTGCCGAACTTTGCACCGCGGACTGGCAGGAGTTCTTGGAACCCAATTCTTGCTGTAACAGCGGAGTCCTTTGAAACTTGGATTGCAAGCCTCAACAGACAGCACCTGGCCAAGAACCCGAAGTCGAGGCGAAGTTTGGAAAAATCGAGGTTGGAGGAGCACTCGCAGCTTTCTGCATTCTGGACATGGGCGAAGACAGAAGCCCAACATCATGCTGTAGATCCTGAAGACCTGGCAGCTGTGCATGAGAAATTTCTTGACGGAGATGTGACGCTGTCGCTAGATCTCCAAAGCCTGCTGCATGAGAAGAAATCTGACATTTGCTGGAAGGATGTGCTCCTTGGCTGATCCACAGTTTCACAGTCTGTTTCAAGATAATAACTTGTCTAAAAAGAATCTCTTGCTTTTCACTTTTCACGGATAACATCAATGACTTGTTTGTGAAAGCCGAGGACGATTCTGCGAGAATTCCACCAGAAAAAGCAGTCCTGCACAGATCTGGCGCTGCTGGGCCATGCAAAGACCGAGATCGAGGCCAGCAAGTTTGAGAAGATGGAGTGGGAGCTTGTCCATCAGAAGATCAAAGGCGACATCCAGGCAGTGTCGGTCTTTAGATCGAAGCTTGCTTGTCATGAGAGCCTCTTGTACCATGCTCGGGTTGAGCACCTTCGGAAGCGACGCATCAGTGCCAAGGAAGCCACGGCGACGCTTTTCACTGGACCAGCCTCTCAGTTCAAGTTTGTCTCTGCAGTCGAAGATGTGGTGGCTACTTTGGGGCAGCTGAGCCGTGAGTATCGCCTCAGCCAACCGCTGCTGGTTCTGCTGATTGTCAACTGGGCTGCTCCATCTGTTGTGCGGGAGGAGCAAATGTCAATGCAGCTGCAGGCTATGACCAACCTCTTTGCTGCAGACTCCGTAGACACCATGGGCATCATTTTGATGCCAATTTGGGAACGCGCGAAAGGATCTCTTTACAAGACCGAGAACTTGCTGCTCAAATCTTTGAGCGAGAAAGACATCAACACCGATGAGAAAGCCTCCTTGAGTTTCGAGGACAAGTGTTATTTTCTCAGTCATGTCCAGGTAACTGTGCCTCATTTTTGCGTTTTCAAAGCATGGGAAGGACAGAGCAGATCCCAGAGACAGACGTCCCCTTGAGTATCCACTGCGGCTGGCCTTTCCTTTGCGTAGTGGACCAAAAAATGTGACGCAAAGCATCTGGATGAGATCAGCTCTGTATGTCAACAACAGAACCAGCAGCAGGGCGCAGATGTTGCAAGTCAAGGACATGCGAGTGCCGGAGACTGAAGATGACTTGCCAAGCTCTGATTTGCAGGACCGTCTGAATCCTGCAGACAAGTATTGTCAAATCGGAGAATCTGCAGCTGCGGCGTTGATTTCCTCTACATTTGCAACTCTACCTTCTGGCCATGCCTGTGTGGCAATTGTTGATCTCAGCCCAAAGACAGGTGACGTGGCGCGAGCCGTGCTCAGAATGCCTGCTGCATCCACTGCATTGCATTACATTGCTTTGGCGCCGGAGTTGCAAATGGAATGGGCACGCACTGATTTGCACGACTTGGCCGTTGATCTGTTTTTGTCCCGGACCTTGAAGGTGAAGGACTTTGAGCCGCTGCCCGAAACTCTGCCTGCAGATCAACAGCCTGAAATTTTGGCGCCAGCCCTCAATGTGGGAACCGTGGATGGCCTGAACCTCCAGCTGCCGCAGAGCTTGGCTGCAAAGTGGGGCTCCAGCTCCTTCAAGGATGACTGGGAAGCACTTCTTGAAGAAATGAACGCAGTCATCCCTGTGAAGGACAATGTTGACCGGCCGAGCAAGCGCTTGCGCACCAGCAATGCCGTGGACCCCGTGGAGAACCCTGCTGCTGCGACCAAGTTTGAGTTCATTCATGTGGCCGAGCTCGACATGACAAAGCTGCTGATTCAAGCGAGTTGCAGCAACAAGCTGAAAGGCCTGACTTTCCAGCTGTTTCCCAGCAACCGCTTGATGCTTGTGAACACTACTCCCGCTCCTATTCCCGTGGTTGGGTCTTTGACGTCATGGCAGAAGGGAAAATGGTGGCAGCCGAAGGAAACAACTGAAATGTGGGATCCAGCTGTGGATATCATGTGGAAGTTTGAGGGAAGCTCTGAGATTGTCTTTATGGACAACCAAGCGCAAAGTCTCTTCCAAGTCATCGACGCCATGAAACGATCCAAGCCAGAGCAAGCAATGGTCAGGTACCACAGCCTTACCGAACATCCTCAGGGGCAGCATGGGCCTGGCGACTTCACCGTCGAGGTGAAGCACCGAGTTGCATGGCGGGCAGAGAAGATGACAGTTGAAGGAGGTGGAAAGGCCAACTACTTGATCATCGCTGGGCTTTTCCCTGCCGACTGCTGGGACTTGAGCAAGGTGCAGATTGTCTGGTCCACACGATTTGCAAAACAAGGCCTCACAGGAATCAAGCCAAGTGTCTGGCTGAAGGGCAGCTGCATCATTCCTCCACAAAGCGCGCTGCAGCTGACTAATGTGGCTGAATGACTGAATGAATTTTGAGAGCTGCTGGCTGCAACCCACCAAGACGGTGAGGGGATTTTGTGAACAAAATTAGGGAACACCGTGCTTAGGATTTTGACAGATTGCCAGCGTAGAGAGTCGATTGTCCGCAGAGAAAAAATTGCGGAATTAAAGGAGGCCAATTCCTCCCTCCAGCTCACGGTGTGGGAGTTTTCGAGTGCAGGAGCATTTTATGCTTCTTTTTGGGCAGGATGCCTTAATTTTGGCTCCTTCGTGCAGGACGCTGTAAGCTCCTTTTTGCAGGATGCCTTTTGGCTCCTTTGTGCAGGATGCTGTAAGCTCCTTTTGGCACAGTGTCACGATCCTGTGTTCTATTGTTGCAGTTTTTGGGGCTAAGCTTTGCTAAAACAGCCTCTGCTTTCCGTGACCACCAATGGCGCAAAGCAAGTATGCGGATCGCATGGGTGACTTGTCTTCGTTCATTCAGGAGTCATGACGTGTAAAATCAGGGAGTTTTCATTCATGTCTAGAATCTTCAAAGTTACAATCCCAGGTATGGACTGGCCTAATGGCGTGCCTGATCTCGACGAGTACTTGTACCAGATGGAAAGCCCCTTTTGTGGCACTAAGCCCTGGGTAGCCCTCGGCGATCGCACATCGGATGTGCGCATGGAGAGTCTGCTGAGATGGATAGCCAACTACGAAATTCATGTCGTGGGTGACAGAGATGTCATTTGCTTTGAAGAGCTGGTTTTTCAAGTGCGAGAATATTCTATAAGCCAAAGCGGGCCGTGGATGACAGAGGTTGAACTCTGGGGCGTTTGGGAGCAAGAGCAGATGTGCGTCAGGTTCAAGCTGACAAAGGATCACTTTGGCACCGACTCGGCTGAACAATGAGCGGTAGTGGACTGGCGGGATCTCCATAGAATAGCTCACAGCCCATCAGAGGCTGCTGGCACTGTTAATCTCTTGCTCCTGAGAGTGAAAACTATTTGCACGGCAGCATCAGCAACTTGAAATATGTTCCTCATTTTCTCGCCAGGCTTCCAAATGGCAAGCCTTGTAAACCGGATGCTTTGTGTGAACAGCATACATTGTGTTCATGCCTTTGGCTTACAGATAAAAATGGTAAGCTCCAAAACATATAGGTGAATCCATCCTATCAAATTAATTGAACAACATAAGCAGCTAGGGAATGGCCACATTGATTATTTCAAGCCACTTCAACGTGTTCACTGAGATGAGCTGATCTATGATCCAGAAGCTTTGCCACCCTGTAGAAGCTTTACAGCGTTTATTAGCATTGGACGCAGCTGCAGAATCACCTCTTAAATCTGTTGCATGTCGCGGCTGCTGGCGCCATCACCTCGATGCAGGAAGCTAGTGCAGCTCCTTTTTTTCAAAGGTTCGCAGCCTGCTAAATGAGCATGGCTGCAATGCTTGTAGCTTCACTGCCGGAACCAGCCTGCGCAACCATGACTAACCAACCAACTTTCATACTATCAGCAATAACAACCCAACAAATCACCAGTCCATTGTACCTTTTACGTAGAATTTGCCGACAAAAAAATGTAACGCATAGATACGAGATGTCACATCCAAAGAGCATATCATGCAAGGTTCCAGTGACATGTAAATGGAACACAAAGATTGATGTGATGTCATATCAAAAGATCTAACCCTCAGGAGCTTATTTGATGACTGAGCACCACAAAAACTAAGAAGTCCAACTCCCAAATAGAGGCAAAATGCTGTTTTTCAAACTCCGGAGCCCATGCTTCAAACACCAAATGCTATGCAACTTGCTTCTGAGGAGGATGCACAGAGTCAGCAAACCCCCTGGAGTGCAAGTCAATGCTCGGATCGTCAGGGATCTTGGTCAAGATGTTGGCTTGTTCCACTGAAGCTGCAAAAACGGGACATTAAGTACCCAAACACGACATCAGCGTATGAATCACCTGGTCGTGAGCCATGTGTGGTTCGAACACGGTCATCCTGGCCGGGCAGCGCGAAGAAAGTGTCTTGGTGCAGCGCTTGGATAGCCTTCTGTGCTGTCATGTTCATCTGGGCTCGTTCCACTGCACTTGGCTCTGCTAAGTGAGCATAGAGGTCGTGCAGGATGTTCTGGTCCAGGTGCAAACGTTTGGCCATGGTGGCAATAAGCTCATCAGACCACGGGCCTGCAATCGCCAGGGGGCGCACAACCCTATAGAAGGCTTCCTGCAAGTCGATAAAAATGACTGCTGTAGGCTGATTTCGAGCTGCAAACACCCGAAGAAATGCTCGCACCAGATGACCACATAGAACAACAGAGATGCCTTTGCGTCCTCCGAGCTGTTGAGGGTGAAGGTAGCTCTGATAGAGGCTCGTCTGCTTGTTGCGCAGAGATTTGTGCAATGTCTTCCCCACCATGGACGATATGAGGATAGAACGAAAAGCTTGGCAGCAATCTTTGCTGAGCTTTCCCTTCCAGATGGGGATCAGGTATCCTCCCTTGTGCTCTAGAGGTTCCTGTCCCTGAACTGCAATCTTCAACAACAAGGAGTAAAGTTGCCGCGCAACTTCCTTTGGACAGTATCTGAGCAGTTCCGAAGGGATTTTGTCCATTCCTGACGCTTTCCCTGCTGCAACTTGTCTGCACGTTTGCTCCAGTTCAGCCAAGGTGGGCATCTCGGTGATGTGGATATCCAAAATGAAGCTACGCAAGTTCTTCAGATTGGTTCTCCAGAGCTTTCTTTGCGTAATCTCATCAACTCTTTCACCACCTTCCATTTCGCTGAAAAATTCGATCCACCTGTGCAAGGAGGCAGTGTGCGACGTGCAGGGCTTTCCATGAGCATCTTTGACCAGTGGTAGCGGAGCCATCCCCTGTTTCAGTTTGCTGCTGGTGCCCATAAAAGGTCGCAGCTGCTGCTGAATTTCAGATGCTGCCGTGTTGGAATGAAATTGGCTGAGAACCTCTTGCAGGGCGACATTCTTGTTCTGGTAGATCTGGTCCTTCAGAACAGCTGCTTGTCTTCTGAATCCAAGCCCGTGTTTCAAAATGCCTATCCGAAGCGTGGTGCCAAAACAAAAGGATTGATCTTGTTGCCATGTGGTTGGCCCCTTCCATGCCGCAAAGATCCGGGCTAATGTTTCTCTGCGGAGCAAATGGCGGATGTTCCTCAGCTGCGCTTTGTGATCCAACTTCAGCTGGCGTCTTCGCCATATTTCAGCATCAATGTAGGGTCTTTGTGGCCCTTTTTTTAGGCGTGGACAATGGCGTCGAAGTTGCCCGTGAAGGTGATCATTGATGCCTATCAGATGGCTTTCAACGTCTGTATTCCAGGGTGCCACTGTGGCAGGAATAAAGTTCTTTGGCAAACACAGTCGAATGCGATTGCGATCAAAGTCACCTTTGGATAAGCTTGTCGATGATGTGGTGGAGCACGTTCTCTTCCACTTGAGCTCAATGGCGTGGACAGCATGGTCGATGACTTTGTTCCCAAGATCGAACTCTGCCAGAACACATGATGAGGCGCAGCATTCCAACCAACTGGTCGGGATGAGCACATAGTCAATTGTAAATTCTTCCTGGGCAGGAGAAGTCCAGGTACAGGTTGTTCCTTCATGTACCCTACTGGTAATGGGTGCGCAGAGCTGCATGTCATTGAGAAAGTCTCTCAGCAGTGCAGTACCTGACGAAGTGCGAAAGCCTGACATCAGCACGTGTGAGCCATCAGCTTCTCCCGGTCCTGCATTGGCATCGATGCAGACAAAGAGAGGGATCTGATCCTCAACGAAGTTCGTCAGGATATCTTGGGTGGTCTTCCACCAGGTTTCTCGTTCTTGCATGCTGTACCCGCTATGTGGTGCATATCCCACAAAGAACCAGGCCTCAAAGGAGTCATGTAGCACTCGTACCAGTAAGCGGCGCGAATCATTGCAAACTACAGTGAAGCGCTTCCTCTCAAGATAGAGGCTTTTCCCTTGGCCGGTGGCAATGGGTTGTGCAAGATTGCACCAGAGTTCAACTCCACCTTGCCCTTGATCTGCACCTGAAGAAAGTCGGAGCACGCCTCCTTTTAGAGACGAACCAGCAGACGCCCTCGTTTCTTGGACTCCAAAAAAGTTCAAGTGGAGATCTCTGAGCTGAGCTCGAAGATAGTCCAGTTTGCCTGCAAACCCTGCATGACCTTGACCCAGTGAGAGAACATTCCCTGTGGCGATGCTGAGCACGAACTCAAGTGTTCTCTGGGTTGGTGCCCTTGGTTCCTTCTTAGCCGGTGGTGCTATTGCTGGGAGCGCCGGTGGTCGCACATCAAAACCAGTCCCCTTAAAGGGGGGCATGCCGGCGGCGGTGTCAAAGAGCATCCAGAGAAAAGGGAGCAAGGGTCGCCAGGTGGCAAGCTCAATGTTCGGTCTCTTAAAATAGAACCCTTTGCTACCCTCCAACTTTGCTCCCCAGTCGCAAAACTCATTGAAAGGGTCACCTGCATGTCCAGGGACATGATCCAAAAGGAAATCTCCGGGTGCCAATGCTGATTCTAAGAGTTGCGCACAGCCTCGTAGTGATTGAAAGGACAAGTCACAAGAGAGTGAACCAACTTCTCCTCTTGCTTGTTGTAGGGCAAGCATTGAATCGCTCCTAAAGAGCGTGGGGATGTTGGAGTTTTGCCCAATTCGCCACATCATTGCCCAAAGAAGAGCTTCGCGCTCAGCGATGGCCGATCCGATTCTGTCTGCACCAACATACCATTCGTGGTCTGGGCAACATCTGACCTGATGGGCAGACCAGCCAATGAGTGAGAGTTCTGATGTGGTGCTTGACGTATACGTTTCGCCCATCACAAGGAAACACCAGGCATCTGGTATTCCAATTTCATCGTTGAGCTGTGGCGCAATGTGTCGGCAGCGTGCTTGGGATGAGCCATCGACATAAATCACCAGGCGATCGAAGTGTGAATGATGGGCCAGCGTCGCAAAGTGTTGTGTGCAAATTTCTGGCAAGTCCAAATCATCAAAAGATGTGCATAGTGAGCCTTTGGACGAATTGAAGAAGTCCATGAGGTCCTTCTCATTGATTCCGCAGCTCAGAGAGCAGTCAGAGGTACTCTGGTTCTGCAATGTATGAAACATTTGACCGCATTGACGTTGTTGTTGATGCGGTGGCCATGGTGGCAGTACTTTGTTCTTGATGGGGTTCTGCTGCATTCCGCCAGAAGCTTCTGTGAAGTGAATCTCACTGAAGTTGTATTCACATTGAATCTCTTGCAAAATGACTGCTTTTTCGTAACCCAGGCTGTACAAATGGCGCATATGCTCAATTTCTGACAAAGAGGTGACTGGCATAGTGTGCAGATGTACTTCCCCGGGCTCTTGTTGTGGAAGATACGCAATATGTCGCTGACTCTGTTCAGCAGCTGCGGAGGGAGCCAGGCACAAAGCTATTTGTTCAGTCGAAAGCAAGAGAACATTACAGTGAATGCCGAAAGTTTCAAGCTCCTGCTGGACTTTGGCCTTTGAAAGGGGCTCTAGAACTTCCACGTAGGAAGGCAAATGTGGAAGATCTTGCGACGCTCTTGCCAAGCGTACCGCACGCCACGCTGGCTCCGGAGCTCGCGGGGGAGGCCCATGGGTGTGAGCCACCAGCCCATGTGTTAGGCGCCTCTCCCTTCGTGTGCGAAGTTGCGTGCCGACCTGCAAGAGGTTGGTTCCTTCATTTCGTTGAGCTTGTTGTTGTTGGAAGTTGGGTCTCATTCTCAACTGCAGGATAATGCCATCTCCGTCTCTGGCGGGATGTGGCTGTCCTTGGCGGAGTGCAACCGAGCCTATCCAAGCTTCACAGATCGATGGTGCCCCTGGGTAAAGACATCTTCCTTCAATTCCAAGTCCGAAGATCAAGTGTTCCAAAAGGAGATGTTCTTGTGTAGTGATGGCAACTTGAAAAGTGAGCCTGGCAGCAACCGCCGTAGCTTCAAAGACTGAGACGACACACGAAGAGAGCGGGTCTTGGGGATTTTGAACAAGAAGCACATGAGCTGCAATTTCTGGTCCTGTGTTGGGAGGAACCGGAAGGACGATGTGGAAGAGTATGGGAGCTCCTGGTAACTGCACATCATTCCAGGCCGCTCTCATCGTACTTTCCCATGTATCAAAATCCTCGTAGAGCCTCACGAGTCTGGGCTGCCCGCACGTTCGCAGATGTGGATGGAACTGATCGACGAACCATGTCATCACAGATGTAGACGCCGATTCATGTTCCCAACTAAATGCAGTTCTCGACCAGTGTTCATGGAGTTCTTGAATTGTCTCTGGCTGGACATTGAGAGGTGCTTGTCCAGGGCAAAAGGCCGCTGCATTTGGGTTGAGAGCAAAGGCCCCTTCTGCTGCTCCCGCATCTGCATCTCCATGGTCAAGCTCCGGAGGTCTTTGCATGAACCCAGTTTCATCATTTTCGAGATTGCTAGAAGAAGCAAAGAGTCCCTGGTCCCTGATGAAGATCACAAAATTGGTGCCAGGATCCACATGATCCGGGTCAAGAGGGTCAAGTGAGATCGCTCCTCTTCGTACTGTGCAACTTCTTGTGCTACATCTCGCTTGAATGTCAGCTTGTCGAATCACAGATCTCGCTGTCATCAAGGAGGGCAGTGAAAAAGCTCTGTGATCGATGATGGCTCCCTGGAAGTTTGCTTCGTGAATCGATATGAGTCCAACCACATAGTCCTGTCTCGGCGCCTGTTCAATGATGAGATGCGCCAGGATGCACTCAAATAGTGTACATGGTGGCGTAGGTCGCACAAGATAGATTGTTGTATCAAGCTCAGGATCGATGACATCTCTCCAGGGTTCCAGTAGGTCTTCAAGCCAAGAAGCTGGGTCATGAAAGAGCCTGACTGCTCGAGGAGCTCGACATTGCGGGCTGTTTGAATGGTGTATATACCATGTATCAACGTAGGCAATGGGGCCCTCCTCTTCACATTCGATGATTGACCTTGATTCAAAGAGGTTGGAGAGGGTGTCGAAGTCACGGTCGTGAAATCTGCTTCTTGGTCTCGGAGGATGACGTTGTTGATGTTCTTGTCCGCCAATGGGAAGTGTCGGATGTACAACTTGGTCCGGTGCAACTTTGAAATGCTCAGGTTGCCACTGTGACTGCCAAGTCGTGCATGTATCGACAAATCTTTTGATGGAGTGCTGGAACAAGGAATGATCTTCCTCTCCGTGCCCATGTAGGTGTGGTCGTGATGGCTGATGTGTTTGACAAAAGGTAGCTTGTTGTCCTCTGTCAGCTTCAAGCGCAAACTCGCGTGAAATCGCGATGGCCGTCTCCGTGTCCAGAAGAGGATCCTCAGGCGGTGGAATTTGGATCCTGATATATGCTCCATGTGTCAATGCATGCACTGTGCGGTCATGGGCAGGCCAAATGATGTTGTTCTCAAAGACGATACATTTGTCACCATGGAGCTCACAGTAATCATTGAGTCCATTGAGCAGCAGGAGTTGAGAACGATGGACAGGAGGATGAATTCTCATCACTCGTCTGGTCACCGTGGGTGGCACCAGCAATCCATTGGGAAGAGCATGTGCATGAATCTCAAGATCCAGGAGAACGAGTTGCTCTGAGGAGGCTGCGCGAATATCCGCGAACGATTGCAGGATAACAGCTCTCTCATTTTCAGTATGGATCCCAATCGGATGTGCTTGAAGAAAGTGCATCGCCACAATATCATTACGTGGAACTCCAAGGCAATGTGCAACATTGAACAGGATGTGACGATACTCATCCCATCTTATGTAACAGTGTGCATCAGGTCTTTCAAGGCGATATACATGGACTCCTACATCACTTTCAGGCCTGGATGAGGACGATGAAGCAGTTCTCGCATGCCCGGGCGAAGGATTGGACCTTTCCTCAAATGGCAGCTCTTCATAGTCATGCTCTTGTTGAGGAAGTCCCTGTGATGAGGCCGCAAGCTCATTCGAATGTGAAGATTTTGTGATGAGAATGGTGAAGGCATTGCCGTTCAAGACTTGGTGGACTTGCTGAAAATCGAAAGGAATGTGTTGCCATCCGATCGAAATACTGCAGCGATGTCGCATGTTAAGACACCATTGGTCCGCATCCGCTGCTTCTGCAAGTCTTCTCCCACTGACCACAATCTCCAAAGAGCTGGCAACCGCATAGGTGTGTGGGTCCAGTTGATCACCTTGATAATGGACAGTAATGAGACCAGCACGTCTCGGAAGGTCATTGCCCTGCGTGATGAGGATATCACAGTGGACTTCCTGTCGAAGATATCCTCTGTAGGGGTCCGGAGTGACGAGATGAAAGAAGATGCTGGCCCCTGCATGTAAGTGGGAACGCCATGAACCAATAATGTCATCAGCCCATCGCCGCCAATCATCTTCAATCTCAACTGTCCTTGAGTGGAAGTTCACCAAAAGATGCTGATGATGAAGATACCATGTTCGAACTCGAAGGACGCCATCACTATCAGGATCTGAAAATATGCCAGTCCGCTCCCCAATTGCGTAGAGGTCTTGCGCAAATTGCGGTGCTTCTTGGATATCAGGAATGATGTCAGGGTCCGGCTCCGGAACTTCTTGTTGTGCTCTTCGAGCAGGATTGTCGAAGTGGTTGTCAGTGATCTTACATTGAAAAATGCCTTTCGAGGAGGTGTCATTCGGTGGCATCAAGCTGGAGATACTACCTGTGATGGGATCTACAACAGCGACGCTGTCCGCACCATTGGAAGATTCGATATTCAAATTGAGAGAGGGATTCGAAGCTGTTCCCGTGGGTGGAGTTGCAATTCCCGATCCGTCTTGGGCTTCCGTAGATTCACCTCTTCGTGCGAGACCTCCGTCAAACCAAGGACAGACATGAAAACGACTTTGTTTCATCTCCGCAATCTTCTGGCATCCACTCCACGGTGTAGCTCCAATTGTGAAAAACATTGAAGGCAAGCAAAATTCATGAAAAGCCCAGTCGTCATCAAAGCTCAGTCTCAGCGTAGTCGATTCTGCAAAACCCACATGAAGATTTCGACGCTTGCTGTCCCGAGGCTTCGAAAGGGAACATTGACCGGCATGATCATGATGGAGGCCTTCAAGTTTGAGTTCAAATGCAAGTTTCTGCGCAGCTTCTCTGGCACCACATTCACAGCAGAAGTCTGGCTCTCGCATGATACTATGGCTCCATTTCATGGCTGCTACGGCTGGAAGATCAAGCAAATCTGGCTTCCGACTGCAATACCATAGGGTCATATACAGTCCGCCTAGCTGAAAGGCTGCTTTGCATCTTGGGACAGCTTGACATCTTCTGCAGCTGAGCTTCCTTCTGTTCTGGGTCGCTTGGCTGATGGCACCTCCACTTGGATCGACTCCGCATCCTTGGATAGTTTCATCAGAGAGTTGGAGAGCGTCTGGATGCTTTCTTTGATTTGCATGGCCGACGTCTCGGAGTCTCCAATCATCTCCTCCTCGTCGCTGATCTCTGTCACTTGGCCAGCTGAGGTCTTGGAAGCGTCCAGGCATTCTTTGGCCTCTTGAAATTGATCTCGAGCGGCCGTAATCCTCATCTGAAGGGCTTGCTCGTGTTGTTCGAAGAGTTTGGCATAATCGGTCCAATTCTTCACTGCTTCTGCCAAAAATGACTTCCAGGAGCTGATGTGCTGGGTGCGCGCGACCAACGCCTCTTCTAGGGTTGTCCGTGCTTCTCCCAATGATTTTGCCGCTGCCTGGAGGTCCTTGATGACTCTCTTCCCTTGTTTCCGGGACTCCGTTTGCACTCTCTGCTGAACATCCGGAGGAAGATCCACTGAACGTTTCTGCAGGTAATTGAGGAGGTCGTTCGGTAATGGTTCTTGAGTCAAAGTTGGCATCGTCGGTAGAGGCATGGCCAAGGGTGTGAAGGTCGGCAAGGAAGTGCATGGTTGCGGAGCCTGGTTGCTCTGCATAGGCCCGGCATCATATTCACCATGGGCATGATGTTGGATGGGGCACCAGGATGCGTCCAGGGTGGTGGTGGTCCACTGGGTGGAGGCAATGGTGGGCCCGGCATGTAGCCCTGAGGTGGCAACTGCTGAAAGGGCTGGTACTGCAAAGGCGGCCCATCCCTGCCATGTCTTTTCCTTTGCCTCCTCTTGGAGACTTCTTCCTTGGACTTTGATATCTTCTCGGAGATTTTTGGCTGCGTGGTGACTGATCTCCTTGGTAGTAGTGCTGTGCTCCTTGATAGTTCCACTGTTGCTGTGTCTGCGGTTGCTGCTGCTTGACGCCATGGATGTACGTGCGGTCCATAGCCGACTGCCACGGCATTTGGCAAGTCTGGCAGTACGACGCACTGTGCTAGCGGAGCTGTTTGCAGTGCAAGTTTCGCCATGGGGCATTTTGGTTCTGCATTGCTTTCACGATGGCACGTAGAAAACCACAATCTCGCGAATGATGTGAACTCAGGACCTGGAAGATCCTCTGAAGCTGATGCCCAGTAAGACGGGTTTTGCCTGTTCTGTGCAAAAACCACTGGAGCCTCGCCCTGGCTCTCTGTCTCCTCTGGGTGCGCCTCAATGAGGAAGTCGCCGTAGTGATTCACAAAAACCGTGTCAAACGCGAAAGTGATGACAAAGTGCAAAGGCAGGAAGAAGCAAATGATGAGCCGCAGAAATGTAGGAAACCACATGCACTGAAATCGAAACCCGGGTTTTTTGTACGAGGCCGGGACCTCAGCACTGCAAAGGTGGTACTGGGGCGCCCCCCCAGCAGAGCACGATGCAATAGGGCCACCGCCACAAATCCAGGGCGAACCAGGTCAGAAGAGTGGGGTACCCAAAAGGCAAAGTTGCACAAAGCAAAATGGCCCGGGGACCGGTCAACCGTGGGTCCCCTAAGGTTGAGGGAAACGTGGGCACTAAGAGCTCGCTTCGATCCCAAACCTTATAGTAATATTATATATATATATATGCTTATAGCATCTGCTCGTTTTGTTAACCAACTTCGCAACAAACCACGGCACCACCTGTTCATGAGGCCCTACCTGAACTCCTGGCGCAACGCGCGGCTTTTCGGGGAGCTGCGGAGATGTGGGCGTCAAGTGCAACATCCAGGCGTGGGCGGCAGTTGGACAGGCTGGTAATATTTCTACCTATAAAAAGCTAATATAGGCACAGGATGTCATGATATATATATACATACATATATGTGCCTGTGTGTGTGTTTGTTTGTGTTTGTTGTTCCCAATCATTGTGGTTGTTTCATTCTAACATATTTCAACAATGAAACACATGTAGGATCTCATATGTTTTGGTATTCATCAATATTCATCACTATACTTGTGGGGATGAACATAAACCACCAGGATACCAAGGTTTTGATCCATGAGGATGACGATTCCTCGCACGTACAAACACGGACGCGCTAATACACATAATATCACATAATCACACAAAAAAAGGCGCACAACAATGGTTGTAATTATTGTAATTGTAATTTTAAATCCAAGCGTTTTAAAATACATCTCTCAATTCAAAGTTAGATTTGCAGGTCAGTTTCTGAGCCCTGTGCTAGGTGTCACTTGGGAGAAGATCTTCCAACGACGGGAGGAAAAACATGGAGAAAAAAGACGGGGCTGATGCAGTTTTTTTTGTTGCTGTTTTTCCTTTTAACGGATTTTTGTGGATGTTTACCCCCATAAGTTGGGTTATAAGTTATAAGCCCTATATAACTGCTGAAATATATCGGTCCAATTGGATCAGGGGATGCAAGGGTCAGAAGCGCAACCAGATCGATTCACTTCAACAAGATTTATATATATATATGGAATACCCCAGTTTGTTATATCTGTTCAGGATGATTGCGCCAGCCCCACTGAGCAAGTCTTGCAACGTGTGAAACTCACCAATTCTTCTGAAATAATATGTCATCCCTGCTTAACAAAGCATGTTTCAATCTCAATTTTGTCCATATTTTCCATGAATTTTGAAACCTCCAGCCACTTTCTGGTGTCTCACGCTCGTCGCGCTGTGCCCAAGGTTTGGAAGCCCGTGCTTCTGCTCAGCATGCGGAGACGGAAGGCGGAGTGGCTCCATGTTTGGTGGAGAACAGATGGGGGGTGGCCGAAAATCTCTTTGGTTCCTCAATCTTCAACTGTATTGGAGAGAAACTGAAGGAATTCCTCACATATTCACACCATTTTGATCCAGAAACTGGGATTGTTCGTTGCAACACCTAGGAGCAGGTGGTCCAGCCCCTTTTGACCTTTGCCCCTGAGAGGATATTTACAACAGCTGGCCGAGGCGGGGAGGGGCACCATCGGGTCAGCTTTGATCTCTTCAAGCTTTCAAAGTAGCAGTGACATTTTGGGCTTGGATTTTATTAGATATTCTCACCTGGCTGGTGGAGCCAAAAATGTGCCAACTTTTCATTCTATTTCATTTTTCTTTGGGAGATTCAACCCGAGAAGTGGCCAAACGAAAATTGGGAGCACAGTTTGTTGGTTTATCTCCTCAGCTTCTGCTGATTCATGCCCCCATCGGTTGATGATCGAGTTTCCATCCCTATGTTTTCGATCTATTTGGCTGGATTTTGGATACCCTGGTGACTGCAGATCCTTGAGTCATTATTGCCATTTATATCCATTTATTGCCCTTTTGGCACTCTGGACACTCTGGACTGGGTATGGAAAATCTTTGACAATCTCAGGTTCGATGGTGATTTCGACATTATAATCATTAAAGAATGGGACATTCCAATTGCCAAGTAAGATTTTCATGTCATGCCCTATGTAGCCTACAGCCTCGAACCAAAGCCCCGAGGCTCAGGAAAGTTTACAGCTGAAACTTGAAGATACGGTCCCTGGTCTGGGTTTGGAGCAGTTGGTCCTGGTATTCTTCCTGGATTCTTTGGATTTTCACCCGAAAATCACAGTCAACCGAGCCAACCAAATAAACACAGCACTGGCAGTGGAAAATCCATCATGGGTCGATCATATACCGAGGGTAAATGTGTAATGGATGTGTAATGGATTGTCCTACTGTATGACATTTGAAGGCGTTGGCATGACAGCGCTTGACCCGATACCTTTAATACCTTTGATCTGAGACATGTGCCACGAAGCTGAGGCAGGCCATCCATGAAACTGCGTGGGTGATTCACGTTCATTTTCGTATGGGTATGGGTCAGAAGCTGTGATACTAAATATTTGAACTGATGGACATCCAGCTATACCAGCTATTCTGACCCTGGCTTACCCTCCGCCTCCGCTAGTCAAACATGATCAAAACATGGATAGCTGGGAAATCCCCGAACTATATAGTATAATTCAACGGGCATTTGAATGAGGAAATCATTGGTAAAATTCTACAAATGGGTGATGTTTCAGCAAGCCATGTTGTACTACCAGAGGCTCCCAGGGGTTGGCCCAAAACCAGGAACGACGAGCGGCTCGAGAGCTGGCCGAAGCGGAAGAACGCCAGCAGCCTAGTGGGAACGGTCACCGTGGGAATGATGGATGTGTTGCAGGTTTCACAGGGCTCTAGCCATCTCTAGCCCATTATAGGTAAGGTAAACAATAAGAGGCCGGAAACGGATGGGAATGGGTCATTCTGCTAGTTTTATCTATTTTTGCCAAGTTGTCCTCCCTGGTGTGGAATGGATTTGAATGGTGTTGGGAGCAACCCTATTTCATGGATCCCTTGAAAGACAGCTGGACCAACAGCATGTATCATGCTTTTTATGTCAGTAGGTCAGGCTCCACTGGAATCTTCCAATTTTGTCGGAAACAGGTAGCATATTGTGAATTACCCACAAGACCTTATATAGTCATAGTACAAGGATCTATGTAAGTTATTACTATAGTTATTGTCTTTGCCACATGATCTGATGATCTACAGATATCTATATAAATATATATATATGTATATATATATAGTCATTTATATATATATATATAGTCATATATATATAGAGTCATGTATATATATAATATTAAACTGCAGTTAGCATATTGGCTCACAGCATTGCCCTGGATGTTCCAAGGTCTTGAGGAGCAGGCAGCTTCGAGCAGCTTCGATATGCTTCGATGGGATTGGAAACGTCGAGCCCACGGGCAGCTTGCGATATGCACCAAAGAAGATAGAACATGATTTTTTGAAATGCTTTTGGAAGAGTATTAATACATCATTTCAATTGTCTTCAACGTTTTGATGTTTTTTGTATGAAATTCGGGATTCCTATATATATATATAAATATATATATATAGTATAGAGTGGGTCATTATTGCTGAATGGTTCCAGTTACATTCTTGTAATTTGAAATCAAACATGTCGAACTCAACTTGGGATGATTGAGAGTGGACCAGTGGACCAAGATCGTTGGGTCCACCCACCACAATCACTATATCACTATAATCCAAGTTTCCAACCATATCCCCTGTCCCCTGTGTAGTCTTTGACCAGGCAGACGAGTTGCAGCTGCGACGTGAGCAACTGCGCTACGTCTTGACTGAGTCACAGCACCAGGAGGAAATGGCTGAATCTGGCTGATGCCTTGGGGAGTCACAGGGCTGCCCAGAAGGGTGGACAAACATCTGAAAACATGGTAAAATTTATCTTGTCAGAAGTTGTTTTTTCCTTGAAGGTGATTCTTGATGCGCTCTGCTTTTTCAAAAGAATAATCATCATTCCTGGGTGAGATTTACCCCCATTGGCGGTGGGCTTGTCTCACAACTTGTACCGAAATGGACCTGTCGACCAGGAGATCCTGGAAGCAAAGGTGCTGGTAAGGGACGTGGGATGGCCCAGTGCTGACTTCGGTGAACTTTTTTCGGAACTCAAATTGTGCGACAGAGAAAATCTACAACCCTAGTATATCCTAGTATAACCTAGTCATTGGGTCATTAAACTTGAATGGTTTCGGACTAGAAATGACATGAAATGACTAAAATCCAATGGAAGTTGGGCTTGACTGAGCTTAGGTCACCCTGCGCGCACTTGTGAACGCCAGTGGGGGGCCTACTTGTCGGCGAAACCTGGTGTTTGTACAAAGATCCATAAGATCCACAGCTTGGATAGCTTGGGTGAAAATACCCAGAAACCTAGTGATCAAATAGGCTCCTCACATTTCATGCGTCGGTGGATTGTAGCTCACCTAAAGGTGAGCGTGGCATCCGTGAAAGCAACGAAGAGCGGGTAAAGGAACTGGAAGGTGCGCCGTGTGGAGATGTGCCTGTAGTATATTCTATGGGTGCTATGATACACATATGAATACATGCATGCAGGCATTTATTTCTATCTATTTGTCTACTATTTATCTATTCTATTCAATTCTATTCTATCTACTGTAATCTATCTACCTAATCTATCTAATCCATCTAATCGATCTAATCGATCTAATCGATCTAATCCATCTAATCCATCTAATCCATCTAATCCATCTAATCCATCTAATCCATCTAATCCATCGAATCTATCTAATCCATCTAATCCATCTAATCCATCTAATCCATCTAATCCATCTATTCTATTTAATCTATCTAATCCATCTATGCAATCCATCTAATCCATCTAATCCATCTAATCCATCTATTCCATCTATGCATATATACATATGTGTATATTAAGAAACAAGCAACAATTATGGCAAGTTGTGATTTGAAGCTGCCAACACTGGGGTTTCACAGCTATATAACTGCTTGGGAAGGGGCCAAAAGCTGCCCAATCAATCTCCCAGACCAAGTGCCGGTCAGCAAGTCTTGTGTTCTCGCGATGTACTCCTGGGTAGGAGCAAGCTAACAGTTCAGAAACCGTACACCACTGGGATGATTGGAGCACTGAATCTTTGCCCACTCAAGCTTGTGTGGTTGCTTCAAATTCAATATTGAAATGTATTGAAATTATTCAATTATTTGCTTGCCTGATGTGATGAGATATGATGGACCCAAGTGTTTACCCTTCAACCTGACAGGTTGAAACCGGAAACCCGTGGTAGATCGTTGGTGTTTCCACTGTAAGCTTCAGCCCCATACAGCAGTAGGCATCATTGCCAACGAACGTGAACAAAAAGATGCGGCCATGAAGGCAGTGAAGGAGCTGCAGGACCCTGGCCTTAGCGGGCAGGAGGTGATGGGAGGGTGCGCGAGCTGAAGATGTTAACAAAGTTACGAAGTTCCTATATGCTGTATAGAATTATATATAAATATATATTTATTTATACTTATTACAGTAATAATTATTTTGAGAGATATACATACACACACATTGTGTCATATATATATACATGTATACATATACATTTACATTTATATATATATATATACACAATGTATGTGTATATATATACATATGCAAATTTGTATATACATCCTTTAACCCACAGCATGCTGCTCCTGGGAAGTTACATGAAGCTATTGTTTTTTCTTTTTCGCACATTTTACCCGAGTCCCGACTGAGACACACCCACAGAATTTACAGCAGACATTTGGAGCATTTCCTGTCTCAGGAACAGCAGCAGCAATGGGCGGAAGAAAAAATGCAGCTGCAAAAGGACAGAAAATGAAGCCACTGGAAAACGTTGCAACTTCCGGTTTTGTTTGTGCGAACTTGTGGATTCAACCGCAAACAGCTGCAGGTTCTGACCAGCAAAACTGAAGACTTGATGTGGGGGATCTTTTGGGAAACCCTATATGCTAGCTGGCAGTGTCACAGTGTGGGCCTACGACTTGCTTTAAGGTTTTTGGGCAATATCAACCCTGGAGAAATCTCTGTTACTCCCTGGTTGATAGTTGAGGACCCTCACTATGGTGACAATTCTTAGCAGGATTGGCCCCCATCCAACTTAATCAACAAGCACTTTTTACCAATCCAACGTTCACCAGCTAGAAGTAATTAAAAGAAAACTTGCAGGTACGTAATCCCTCGTTTCCTTTTGGACCATTTTACCATCAAATATTGAGGTGTTTCCTCAACTATTCCCTTAAATTTGATTCTGAGACTGGTTGGTGTAATCCCTTGACTGGTTTAAGGGAAGAACTTGCAAGACCCCCCAAGAAACAGAAAGGGACACCATGGGTCCACTTATGATTTGTTTTTGCAAAATCAATAGCAACGTAGAACCAAAGATGTGGGCCCTATCTCCACCCCGACTATGCTATTCTGTATAAACTCTCAAGAACCAAATGAACTATTCAGCAGACAACAATGCAACAAAAACAAAGGAACATTAAAAAAAAACAAAGAAAACAAAAGGTTATGAATATAACATAAATCAACAACAATTACCAACACACATCACAAAACACTGTACATGTAGGGGTGCTGGTGGCGTCTCTCCAAAAACTGGTCGTTTTGCCATGTCTCCCTTTAGATCCCAGCCATGATGGCAGGAAGTCCACCAAGCTGAAGTGAAGCATGCGGAGGCGCTGCAGCTGATTTGAAAACAAGGTCTGCAAAAAAGATGGAACACCAAACAATGTAAAGAAAGAAACGCGACTATATTCCGGTACTGGCTACACCTTTGGTAGTTTCATACTCTCGTCCCTCGCTATACCCATTGCAACTAACATAGGCCACATCCAGCTAGATCAGTTTGAGCTCTCCATCGTGCGGAGGTCTGTGGAGAGCTGTTCACGTGCGAGGCTGAGTGTTACCTGTAGCCGTGCCCGGTGTGTTGGTGCTGATGGGACAGCACCAGCCTGTGGCCTATGGCACTGTATTCTAGTTATATCAGTTTTCTCACCAGCTGGAAACACCTTCCCACTCTCCCAGATCGCACTTGTGGGAAATGAGAGTTCTCATGACTGTCATGATTGAGAAGGGGATCCAAGCTGCAAGGGGTTCACATCCAATACTGGCAGGTGATAAACCCCATTATCTTTCTAAACATATGATTCAGTTTACCCATGTTTACCCTTATCATATCTTATAATGCAGTAATCGAAGACCAGCACGTGCTTTGGGCAAAATGAAGCAAAATGAGTCATTTTGTGTTCAGGGAATTCACATTCATTAGGTTTTTTTGGCCACGTGTTTGTCGTTTGAACAGTCTTCTATCGGTCAGTTGCTGTAGGTTTTTCCCCACCTGCCAGGTGAGGGTTGTTAGATTTTATGTCAGTTGCCTCCTCCTCCTCCTCCTGCTCCTCCTCCTCCGCCTCCTCCTGCCCCGTCCTCTCCGCCTCCTCCTCCTCCTCGTCCTCCTCCTCCTCCTCCGCCTCCTCCTGCCCCGTCCTCTCCGCCTCGTCCTCCTTGTCGTCCTCGTCGTCCTCCTTGTCGTCCTCGTCGTCCTCGTCGTCCTCGTCCAACTGCGACCCGCGATCCACAGTGTTCTCTGCCGGACCTCAACCACGACCATCCACGCCCAGTGTTCCCTGCCGGACCTCAACCACGACCAGCCACGCCCAGTGTTCCCTGCCGGACCTCAACCACGACCATCCACGCCCAGTGTTCCCTGCCGGACCTCAACCGCGAGTATCCACGCCAAGTGTTCCCTGCCGGACCTCATGTAGGAAGATAAAATGTCAGATAGAGTGCCAGAAGATTGCCAGGTAGAATGCCAGAAAATATGCCAGAAGATATGCCAGATAGATATGCCAGAAGATATGTCAGAATATATGCCAGAAGATATGCCAGATAGAATGCCAGATATGAAATGCCAGAAGATATGTCAGAATAGAATGCCAGAAGATATGCCAGATAGAATGCCAGATTTGCCAGATAGAATGCCAGAAGATATGCCAGAAGATATGCCAGAAGATATGTCAGATAGAATGCCAGAAGATATGCCAGAATGCCAGAAGATTTGCCAGATAGAATGCCAGATATATATGCCCAGAAGATATGCCAGATAGAATGCCAGATAGAATGCCAGAAGATATGTCAGAATATATGCCAGATAGAATGCCAGATAGAATGCCAGAAGATATGTCAGATAGAATGCCAGAAGATATGCCAGATAGAATGCCAGAAGATTTGCCAGATAGAATGCCAGAAGATATGCCAGAAGATATGCCAGATCATATGCCAGAAGATATGCCAGATAGAATGCCAAATAGAATGTCAGAAGATATGTCAGATAGAATGCCAGAAGATATGCCAGATAGAATGCCAGAATAGAAGATACAGATAGAATGCCAGAAGATATGCCAGATAGAATGCCAAATAGAATGTCAGAAGATATGTCAGATAGAATGCCAGAAGATGTGCCAGTAAGAACATGTATAAATGTCATGGTGGGGATCACACGAAGTAAAGTAATTTTTGTACTTGGTGTTTTCCCTTGAGCAAGATGACCATCAGATCCTTCTTCAACTAGAATTTTGAGAGATTAGGTGTTTGGGTCGCTTTGATCTTTGGGAGAAACAGCTCAAGAACGTGCTGTGATTCGGATTATATAAATATATCATATATCCTTTACCTTTATGGTATTGTTTAATACAATGAAGCCGGCATAGCACCATAGAATTATAAGCCCATCCGTCCACCTTCGAAGGGGATCGGCAGAAACTGAGGGCTCAGCAAGTGGCAGCCCTGAGCCGAGACAAGCATCAGGACTGGCTTGGAAAAGAGGAATTGCCGTCGACTCGCGGGAAGTACTTTTGGGATCTTATGAATTCTGAATAGTCGTGTCAAAATATGATGTCGACTGAACGGATGAATCCAGCATCATTTCGCCGAGGGCATCTGGCGAAGAAGGATCACTCAAGCTGTGAGGTAGGTTGCATTTTGTTTCTTGCATTTCTACGCCGGGAAGATGTGCACGAGAGGGTTCAATTTCCTGGTGAAAACCACAGTTTCCCAGAAAGTGCCCTTGCAAACCGACCGTAATTCCATCAATTGGTTTGAACTATATATGTGTTATTTTCCTGCCCAACATGTGATGATGATCCCCAATAAGCAATACATTTCAGGACCACCAGTAAGCAGCAATTCTTGTTGGGTAGCAATCCGTAGCAACCACCCAAGCACCATGGCAAGTTCAAGGAGCTCCAGGGCCAGTTGAACACCACCTCGCTGCAGGCGTTGCCACCACAGGGGATGTTGGTCATGTTCAAAAAACTCATGTTCATAAAACATCATAAAACTACATAAAACATGTCATATCTTGTCATGACCATCCATATCTATTGGATGACATGTTGGGACATCAAATGATATCATATATATATATATGTGTGTGTGTCATATACTATTTGTCATGCTGATATGGCGAACGACCAGCGGATCTTCGGGGGTGCCGCAACTGAAACCGAAGGCAGAGGCCAAGAAAGCGGAGCTGGTCGCGGAGACGGAGAGGCGTGAGAACTCAGTGGAGCTTCTGGGCAGGGAAGAGGGGAAATCCGCCAGCAAAATTTATATTATATACATATGACTTTGGGGTGGATAGGAAAAAATGTGGATAAGGATGGATAAGGAAGATTTAGTGGATCAAACAAATAGTTTAAGGGTGGCACTTGTCAAAAAAAATCGACTATACCCAGATCATCAGATCGCTCTGTTTGAGACTCTGGGGAGTGGTTTGAAGGCACGCCCACTGCAATCTCCATAGCTCAAAGCTCAAAATGACTGTAGATACTCTAATTACGCAAATTTCCTGGCATGTTCTCACATTTTTTTGAGTTGTTCAATTAGAACATGTTTTTTTCCGTTGAGTCCCCTTTGTTTTTCCATCGTTAGTAGGTGTTTTCCAACATTCCCCAGACTTCCAAGCATTGGATGGGGTCAAAATCATCGAAATTCCAGGGCCCCTATGGACCCCTCGATTTCCCTCCCAGGCTCCGCGCCGAACTCTACGAAGCCCTGGCAGGGCGAGCGGAGGCGCATGAGGCGGAGCTGAGCTGCGCGGCTGGAGGTTGAAGGATTGTTTATTGGAACTAACGTTGGTGAAGCAATAATTAATAATGGTTTATACCCATGTATGATGATTTTGGGGATGGTCTACCCAATTGGATCCAATAGGTATAGAATGGACATTCTCCACTGCAAAGTTGGATTTCGGCAGGCAGTGGCAGCCAAAGAGGCCCGTGTGGCATCTTTGAACCAGGACGTGGTGGACCGGTTGGACCAGTTGGGCCGGTTGATGCAGGGGTTGGGCCACAGCATGCCAGGGCTAAACCAAGAAAAATAAGGGCAAAAACATGCTAAACCCTACAGAATGTAATCAACATCATCAAACATGGAGGCATAGACCAGCTAAATAGGGATTGGCATCATTGTGCACCTCAACTATGGTACACAGGTGGTAGATCCATCGCGCCTTTTGGTTGATCGTCGGCTATGCTAAGGGGGCTCGTGCCCAGATGTCCACATAAGTTCATGTTAGAGAATCCGACTGACATGTACATTTCACACGTCCCCTAATGGATTCTCTACACGCTTCACCGTCTCTCTTTCCATTTTTCACACAAAACAACAGCACCAAACACAAAAACAACAGAAAAGAATCAACTTTTGAGTTTCTTTTGAAGTTTGCCGGCCCATTTGGTCATCTCATCATTCTCTTGTAGTATCACTCTGCCTTCTCGTAACACTCTCCGAAGCAGCATCATAGGTGCACCTAACTTTGTCAGTCCATCTACTATCATCAGATCTGCAGGAAGCCATTTTACCAGCACATTTTCGCTCCCAATGTCTTGTTTCATCAGAAGCATCTCAATTGCCAGCCTCTTGTCCTTGATTGTCATGACTTGTCCATGCAAGTGATCATATGCAGGCCTGCTGTCTATTGAGAGCACGATAGCAGTTTGTTTCGTGAGTTCTCTGTCACTCTCCAGGGTATATGATGGACACGTCATTTCTGTCCACATTGATCGTAACCATTTCGCCTCAGCCACTGCCCTTGACATAGTCAATAACTGTGCTGCCAGAGTCGAAGCAGTTTGTCGGTCCTGCTTGAAGCTACGCCATCTCCATGGAGAGACTTTTGACCACTTATTTTCTTTGAGCCCTTTTTCCACTGCGCAAACCATATACCCTCCCTGACTTTTGTGTGCTTCAGCATTTGCAAAAGACGCATCAGACCAAACCCCAATTTCCAAGTTTTGAATAGGAATAGGAAGAATCTTGATTTCAGCGTTGGAATGATCATGAACCTGAGAAACAACCTTGTTAACCTCAATCAAATCACCAACAACAGCTTTTGACACTCTTTGTTGAAGAAGTGAGCATGAAGCAGCTAGGTCAGGTCGGCTTCCAGAAACCAACCAATTGATTTCACCAAGCACTGCACGCATTTGTCCCCTCTCGTTCTCCGTGATGGGACTTTCTTTTTCTCGCCTTCTCTCTTTTGACACAGGAATACATGCCATGGCACTCGCATATTCCTTTTGTTGGATACACAAAGTCCCATCATCACATTGAACCAATTGTTTACCCAAAAACTCACCCTGTTTGTCTTTCACATGTTTGAAAGGATATTTCGACTGCAGTTTCCCAAAAACATCATCATAAAACTTTTCACTGCCACCAATTATCAGATCATCCACATGAAACGCAATAATTCCATCCAACACGTTAGTTTCGGGGTCCCAGTAGTGAAAAACAACTATCCAGCTTTAACTGTCGCATTCCCAGTTCTCCCAGTGTCTTCGTCAGTGACTTCCACCACAGTCGTGGTGCGTCTGCCAACCCATATACTGGTTTTATCAGTTCTATGACTGACTCACTGTCAACTCCGGGTATGCCATCACTCGGTACTTTTACTAGCACCTTGCCTTGTGTCCTTTTCATATCATCACCTCTCAAGAAGGCAGCTTCAATGTCTGCGATCTTCATTTTCCATTTCTTTGAGGTAATCATTTGGACGGCTGTAGCAAACCCCTCGGGTGACAAGGTTGGTGCGGCGGTTGCAAGGTCAAGTATGTCAGGGTCAAGGTAACCTCTTATACACCACCTTGCTTTCAAGGGCCCAGTGTCTTTTCCATCAGACGTGGTGTACACGTACCTACTCTCAAGTAACCTTTTTCCGCCATGCGTTTCTACCAGTCTCCTTGCAGCTTCTCCAACATGCACTTTAACAGCTCCGGAGTCAATCATCTTCGCCCACTCTTTGGCCTTTGCATTGACCAGTTCATCTAGTCTGTCATTGTTCAGTTTCTTGATGTTGATCTCCTTCCTACCTGCCTTTTTCACAGTGGCCATGAACACATCATCACTAACATGACAAGTAGCACACTCCTCAAGTTTCCTACGCAAGTATGTGTCATGCAACAACTCACACTCAAACGCATCATTCGCAGCATGATCACTTGGTTTCTGGTGTGTCATGTCGTGGTCTTCCAAAATCCAGGTTGTCCAGGCTTTTTCTCATAGCTTCAGTAAGCTTTGTCGTCCTTACTGGTCCATATTCAAGTGCTGGCTCATTACCTGGTCTCTGCATGCTATGTGAAGGCTGTGAACCCTGCTGTCCCGTCTCTTGCTCCACATGCTGTTCCATGCCATGCCTTTCCATGCCATGCTGTCCCGTGTCATGTTGTTCCATGCCATGTGTGTCATTTTCCATCATTGGATCTTTGTCCTCAGTCTGCATGTCCGATCCTTGACTCTCCTGCTCTTGGTTCACTGACACACCCATGCTCGGACTGTACATGGTCCGTGCGGGAGATTCTGGAGTGTCCATGATTTGATCACTGTCCACATGATGTTCCTGTGGCCAGTGCCGTTCTTGCATTTGCCTGTCACCAAACTCATGCATGTCATGTTCCATGTTCATGCTCATGTCTTGACCTCCATCAACGTCCATGTCATGTTCATGCTCTGAGTCAGGAGGCTTAGGCTGTCGGTCTAATTCCACGACATTTCCTGCCCCCCTCTCTCTCAGATTGTTTCTGTGGATTCTCAAGTTTTCTGGAATCCACCTTGCCAAGTCTTGCACTTCTCTACTCTGATGCCTAACTTGTTCAGGACAACAACGGTATATCTTGGCACCAAACGCAACCCACACCTTGTCCGAGTGCACTCCAACAACTCTCCCAGGTCCTTGCCAGTGACACTTTGTTTGCCCACGACCCTTTCTCCAAATTAAAACTTCTTGGCCTGGCGAAAAAGGCCCTCTCTGTGGTCGGGTTCTGTGACTAAGTGCCCTACGCAACCTGTCTTCACTGTCTACTTCCAAAAACGCCTTCCTGGCTGCCATTCTGATCCTATGTGCTCTTTCATGTGTCTTCTCTCCTTGTTCAAGAGCAGACTCCATTTGTTCATTTCTGTCGATCATGAGAATGGATCCAGGTATTCTCACATCTTGTCCAAGCACATGCTGACATGGAGAGTATCCCTCTTTTCTAACCAAGGTGTTACGTGCATTAGTTATTTGGTCGGCAAGCTCTTCGGTTTCCTCTTTACTTTGGGGGTCAACTTCCAGTAACCCTTTTTGAAAAGCCGTCTGCCAAGTTGCTCCTGCACGTTCGCATACTCCGTTCTGCCACGGACTGTAGGCTGCTGTAGTCTCATGTATTGACCCGTCCCTAAACAACATGTCCGTCCACTCTTGTCCAAACTCTCCCCCACCATCGGTAATCACCTTTTTGGGGGGCCCCGCCCAACGTTTCCAGAAACACCTGTATGCCTTCCTAATCCTTTTGATTTCAATTCCTTTCCATAAGGGAACACACATCTGGAAATGGGTGGCCAGGTCAATGATGTTCAACACTTTCAACTTTCTCCTAGAAAGCTCAACTTCAAACGTATCCATGGCAACCACATCATTGAAATGATAAATGGGGGTGGCTTTGGAAACATGGTGAGATTTCTGTTGTTGGAACTGTTCACATGTCGTGCACCTAAGACCCTTAGCGATTTGGATACATTTTTCCGTAGCCCTAGCAGCTTTCAGCATTCCAATGAACCGTGGTGTGGAAGGGTGTCCAAGGTTTTCATGACATCGTTTCAGCAACACAGCAATCCGTTTGTCGTCTTGTTTGTTTTCGTCCAACCCTTCGACCGTCAAGACACAATGAACTACATGACTCTGTTCTCTCTCATGCATGTCCCTCAGAAAACCCCTTAAAAGAGCCTTGACAAATTGTTGGGGGTACTCTTGAGCCAGCTTTGAACGAGACACCCATTGTCCTCCGATCCGCACCTGTCCCATGATTGGTTCATGTTCATGGTCTTGACTGCACTTCAGTTCCATTTCTTGAGCCACATGTTTACTGTTAGTCATGATACCCGTACTTTTTCTATGACGTCTTTTGCTGATTCTGTCTTTCAAACCAAACATACACTGGTCAGCCGCAACCCTGTGCACCTGGTCATTTTTCAAGAGCCTTTGCATGCAAACATCATTCCATGACTTCGCTCTCAAGGGATGCTCAAAAACAAAGATGTCACCCCTGTCCATTTGGTCCTGAATCAGCTGTGCAGCGTATCTCAGAAAGATTTTCCCTTCATAAAGTTGTTTCAACCATTCCTTGGTATCCCAGTGTTTTCTCAAATTTTGGAGTGGGGAAAAGGGCCCGCATGGTGGACACACCACCAGTAGCTTTGGCTTTCTCACCCTAAGTTCCTCCCGCACTCGGTCACGCTCCTTTTTGTCGCGCAAGTCAACACCGGTAAGTATGTCATACGACGGCCCACACTTCAGTCCCACAGCTGCAGCTGCTTGACTTACTCGTGGAACAGAGAAAATCTCCGCCACCTCATGCTGTGATAGGGAGGTTTGGCTAATAATCATCACATCACATCTACATTTTTGAGCTTCCCGCTCAATCTTGTCCAGCCCCGCTTCTATCACACTTCTGCTCACTTCCTCCAGTGGCTCTATTTTTCCTCGACTGCCTTGAACATCTTCCATGCCATGTGAATGCCCATGATCTCGGACACCTGCATCATCTTCTGTGCCTTCTCTGGGTTCTGCTCTGCCACATGTGTGACGATCTCCTGCCACATCTGATTCTGCTGCTCTTGGTTCTTTTCCTTCTCTAGCTCGTCCAGAAATGCCCATGTCTTGTACTCGTCGTAGTCCATCTCCATCGCTGTCATCTCGTGAGACCATCCTTCTCCCTCTCTCTCTCGACGTCTTGAGCTCGCTGGTGGTTCCACTGACTTTGCCTTCGCCTTGGCTGTGGTCATTGCTGCCACATGGGTCTTGGGTTGAGGAGCAACTGGACGCTGCTGTTCCATTCGGCTCAAGAGTCTCTGACTCTTCTTCTGGTCTCTCATCTCCACATAGAGGCGGTAACGCCTCATCTCTGGACTTGAACCCTGTGGCTGGATGTTGGAGCGCACCCACTTCAGATGCTTCTTGTCCTGAGTGTAGGCATACTCCATGTTGTGAGTGTTCTTGTACTTGCCGGCCTTCATCACTTCCTGTCCATGAACTGGCTTCATTGGCTCGTCTTCCTCGTGATCGCTGTAGCGATCGATCTCTTCCTGGGTCATGTCGATCTTGTCTTCCACGATGAGCCCGTTCATCAACTCTTGTGCCAGTGGTGTCATTGGCACTTCCTGCGTGCGATACATGGCACTCAGATTTCCTCGAGGCAGTCTCTTCACCTTGAACCGCTGACGGCTTCTTGTAGATGAACTCTCGTGGCAGTATTGGTATTGCGTAGTGGCCCCTTTCTGTCTTCCCCATCTTCACTCGCTGGTTGATTCTTTTGAAGACCATCTCATCAGTAGTAGTATCAAGAATACATTCCAAACTCTTCAACAGTTCTTTTGAAAAGAGAAACGGTGTTCGGCTGCCTGGTTCAGGCAAAACTGCTGCATTGACAACCACATGTCTTTCCCCAATAGTAACCGGTATGCTAGCTACTTCACAAGACTTCAAAATCCCCGCGTTCCCAAAACGGAATTCATTAACTTCTCTACGCCTAGTCACAATGAGACCCTTCTCATTCAACCTAGACTCAAGCAATGACAGCACATAATCACCGATCAGCGTACGGCGACATGCCGTGTCGGGAACTGCGTGAGAATCCAGGGTTGCTGCCTGGTCAGACTTGGAAAAAACTGGCTGCGCCCCCTCATGAATTGCGCTCAGTACTTCATGTTCAAAAAGTCGCAGCTGAGCATCTGGATCCACCACCTTAGTCGAGGTACTTGACTTCTTGGACTGGTCCATGGTCTTCAGGTAGAGTTTTGTCTTTCCACACCAGTTGTAGTCCATCTTCTGATGGGGCACTCTGGTCGTATGGTAGTTGTCCTTGATGACACTCTTTTCTCCGGTGGCCACATTGATCATGATTGTCTCCCGTTCGCCCGAGAATTCCTCCATGGCGATAGGAAGATCTTTGACTCCATGTGGTGTGAAAAGTCCCTTCCTTTCTTTCTGATGGATGCGTTCCAAGACACCCATTTCCTTGTCTAAGACCCATATGTCTCGATTCCTCTTGGCACCCTGGTCTTTCTGTGTCTCCGTCTTGGTCTTGGTGTCAGTCTCCTGGTACCCGTGGTACTCCTGCTCATAGTCCTTGCCCTTGACCTCGTCTAGGACATAGCTCTCGAAGAAGGCCTCGTCATCACTGTAGCTCTCTACAATGTGGACCTCCTTCTGGCCTCCTTCGCTCTTCTTGCCTTGATTTTGTCGAAGCGGGCATTCCTTCTTCCAATGACCCATTCTCCTGCAGTGATGACATCTGGTCTTTGCCTTCAAGAGTGACAGCTTTCCTTGAACGCTTCCTTCAAGCTTCCATTGTTTCTCAGTCGTGTTCACTTGTCTGAAGCCACGAGAGGTCTTCTTCTCCTGCATCTTTTTTCGAATGCTAGAGTAGTTCTCGAACACCTCCAATGCATCCTCAGACTCATAGTCACTCTGTTCTTGAGCTTGAGTGGCGACTGCTTCCATGACCTCTAAGAAGTCATCGTTGCCTGGTACTTCAAGTTCAGTGGCCTCATTTGGTGTCTCACTGTCTTCCTGGGCAATGAAGATCTCCTTGTCCTTTG